>JAEQBH010008117.1:0-203775 GCA_016808115.1 Tetrastigma voinierianum
GTGTTTTCATTAAATCTTTTGATATGAAAGTCTAGATATAATATTGATAGGATCAATTTGTCCTTTAACCAATATAGATGATAGTGGGAGAAAATCATAAAGCGAAGACCTTCAAGTCAGGTTGGACTAGTGAAGAACACAATCCTTGACTAGCAATTGGATGACTCTTAATGCTATCTAATGGGGTGTGGATTCCAAGCGAGTTTAGCCTCATTAGATCTTCACGTGGAGAAAGGAAAATTGGGACACTTCTTGAGTAACCCATGAAGGAAACAAGGAAGGGTAGACCACATCGGTAGACTAGTTATACTCGTCACCCACTTGAAAAGCTGAAGGGTTAAAGATCTGATTCGAAGAAGTCTGATAGATGTTGAGACTCTCCATGGCTTGATGATAAAGAAATGATGGAATCCACAATGAATAAATGTGCGAGATGTGCGAGCCATGTTAGTTATGGAAACAAACCGGCGAGGTCTCACTGAGCTCTCGGCGGCCTCTGGCCCAAGAGTCTTTGGAACTTCTCCATATGGACCTAATGACACACATACAGTTGGGAAAAGGTACATCTATGCAAAATTCATAAATACGACTTGCCACATCCTGAATCGGGTTTACCTATGACGTGGAACTCTCATGACTCCTTACATAGGATGCGGAGGTAAGCAACCATATCTGAAACACTTTCATGATTTTGGTAGTCTGCATATATTTTTAAATGGTGAACAAGAAGGAAGGACCCGAGTCCTAGAGGAAGTTCGAACGATAAATTTGGAGCAGACCCGACATCTGAATGAGCAGGGACTACAGAGGATAGTTTGGTAGTCGAGCTTCGTGAGCCCTTCAAAAAGATTTAGAGAATCATCCTGCCCTTGACATTGTGGTTATCTAGGAAGTGTTTTGACTCGAGGAATTCCTAAAATGGCTCTGAAAGAGATGATTGGCCTCTCTGTATGTCTCCACTAAGCTAGTCTAAAAATACAAAATGATCTCTTTTAAGAATTCAAAACAAACGAGAGCTTGGTATGAGAGACAACAGTACCTCTTGGGATACACTCGAGGGCATATCACATTCTCTTTATCAAGGGGAGCTAATGGGAAGTAATTGTGATCTAAATATATGTGAATGACATAGTCTTTGGATCCACGTCTCAGAGGATGGTAGAATAGTTCTGCATGGAATACATGAGCCTGGAGTTTGAAATGACCATTAGTGATGACTTGCATGGACTTCAATTAAGGTAAATAGCTCGAACTTTAGCTGTCTCTGAGTCGAATATGTGAAGAACTTTGACAACATGTTTAGATTTGATACGACAAAGCATAGAAGGACTCCTATCGGAACCCATGAAAAGATTACCCGAGGTAAAGATGGTAATGAGTGAAGGTGGTCACCCAGCATAGTGAGGAGTTTGTGCAAGGTACCAAGCATGTCTAAAAGTAATCTTCTAGCCGTCAAAGGTCTATTCGATCTTATAATTTTAATCAATCGAGAGCTCAATTGGCTAAACTCTAATTCAACAAGGGCTTGGATGTAGCACGTTTTGAGACCCTCATATCCTCATTGGATCTATATGTTCTCTGATACCTTTCTGTCCTTTAAAAAAAGGAAAGTAAAGAGAAAGAAGTGGAGAGTTGAGGAAGGTTTTTTCTTAGGGGTTCTTGTGCAGATGTTGCTTCACAAAGTGCTCCAGCTGATGTCCCTCAACCTTTTCAAGAAAAAGTTCTACCTTGGCAAGATGGTGTTCGAACACATCTTGAGATGTGTAGAGTCAGACGCCACCAAGATGATATTAGGATTACCCATCTTTAATCTTTGGGATCTGGATGAACATAAGGGGTTAGTAGTATCGACATCCTTGGCCCTTCTCTAGTAAGTTGACTTAGGTTCTGAAGTTGTACCACGAGCACCACTTGCAAGACATTCACTCAAGCAAGAATATAAGTAAGAAGAAGATCTCTCATTCTAGTACATACTCTGAATCTGGTGCTTCTGCCCCTTCGGGTTTCAAGTTGAAACAAAGGAGATCCGTGTACCCACCAGAAGAAGTCAGGCTATACTTCAGTGGACCATTAGGGTACATGAGGGAGATCAAATGTCTTGTAGGCGCTGACAATTGGTGGAGTTCCAACTCCAAAGCATTCAGAAGAGGAGAGAAGAAGACACTGCCTTCCATGAAGAACTAAAAGAATCCCAACTACTTGACCTACTCTTCCTGATTATTAAGGATGACGACGTAGTGGATTAAGGGGGAGAACCTCATGGAAATCCTTGCATCTTGATTCTTTATTATTCATGCATACGATTTGTAACGAAAAATTTATAATTATATCTAAATGATTATATGATTTTAATTTACAAGTGATAAATATTTTTAATAATATATAAAAATAACATAAATAAATTATTTAAATTTGTTCATTCATTATAATTTATTATTTGAATCTAAATTTTATGAATGGAGCACATATACACTTTACTTTTAAGAATTCTTTGTTTCAAATCAAGTCACTTGATGTCTACTATTTATTGATTATGGTTATTGGTCATATTCCTTGAATCAGTCGTTGATAACAATTATTACTACATCGACTTTCTGCCCCTCACAACTAGGAATTAGTAATGCAATGACTTTTCTACCTAAAGGGCAGAAAGTAAAATTTTATATTTATATTTAAATAAATGTTCCATTTTAATTAAAAGTAGAGATCTTTTCAATTATAATAAAAGAATCAATACATTATTTTAGTATGTAATTGACTGAAAATTTAACAAATGGAGGATAAATATACTTCATAATATCTACAGTTGACGATGGAATATTGGGTATAAACATTAAAATTGGTTTGAGGTAGTAAATAAAAATATTTTATGAAATTTAATTCTATTTTTTCCACTTTCTTTTTTTTCCTTCTAATTTTTCCTTGATTTTCCCTCAAAATTTTCGAGAATCAAACATAGCCCTGAAGAAAATCAAATATAAATGAAATTACTTTAAAACTTATAAATGTGGAACTAGAAATGGGTGTTAGGAGGCATTTTAACTTAATGGTATAGGATTTATGGAATTTTAGGGGGGACATATTTTCCTTCCCGATTGAAAAAAACAAAATTGATGAACTTGGATAGATATATATAATCCTCAACAAAATATTCATTATATATGATTGGCTCACATAATCACATAAGCAATAATATTAAATAAAATGGAAGGTGCACAAATTCCTCATTAACATCTTTATAGACTATAAGTAGCTTGTAACTTGTGTAGTTCCATTCATTATATAATATTAGCTCAAGCAAGTGAGAATAATACTAATAAAGCAAAAAATGCACAAATTCTTAAATTAGCAAACATTTTATATTATAAGCAGTAGACTTGTAGCAAGCTATATACTTCAATCTATAGAATAAAAAGCACAATAAATACATCTAACTTATTTTCTTAAAAAAAGCAAGATGTCTTGAGATAAAAATCCCTCCAGATTTGGTACAAGAAACATCATGAGCAGGCTAGCGTCTTTCTGCCACATATATTAACCCATGCATCTCTTTGTACAATCTTTATGTAGAATTTCAAATAAATTTCAATTTTAACTTTTGGAAAAAGGAAAAATATTATCATGATTTGTGATATCCCACATGCCATAAAAAAGTCTCTACATTTTACATCGGGTTTCTCTTAACTAGGTAAATGACTTTTAACAGTAAGTTTGTTGTGATGAAGTGGCTAATATTTATACGACAGGAACAAATTGTGATAGGTCCCAGTCAAAGTGGAATAATTTTGCCAAAGGGATAAAGTAGTTTCGGTGATAATTTGAAAGAAAAATTAAAGATGCAAGCTCCAACTTATCTTTATTCGTCAATGATAGCTATTTAAATATAATCCTAACATCACCCACTTTCCTAGATTTAGGTACACATCATTCCAGAAAACAACAAACTCACAAAAATAAAGGTTGAATGGAAATTAAATATTAAATATTAATAACCCTAAAGCAAACTCTACTAACTGCTAACAAACTCCACTTCAAGCAAACTGACTGAACCTTTTTATTCTCGTTTTATTCTACTCCTCTATTTTCGTGCATCCATTAGTCAAGGTCACTTGAAAATTTGACCCAGTCCTTGGCGTCTTCGTGTAGCTGCCCTACTCTGCTGTTTACACACCACTAATGCCAACCATTTCATCCTGTAAAATTCTATATGCCATTAATATCATTGGGCGTGCTTATCATCGCCCTCTCACGGGCAATGAATCTTACCCTCCAGTTCAAGTGAGGAAATGCTTCTATAAGACGACGCATCCTCCCATGTTGACTTCTCACTTGTCACTTATGCTGAGTCATATCCTCCCCTCGATCTCTAAAAGTAATAACTATGGTGCTTTACTTGTAGCGGCATAAAATTTCATTACAATTGAAACACAGTCTAGGTCGTGGCGTTACGCGTTTAAATGGAGAGTTTATTGTCGTTGAGTTGCTAGCACTCAGCTGTGTGACGTCACCAGAATACCAGGTTTTAAAGCGTTTAATGAGTTTGTGAGTTTGGTAAGTTTGTGTGATTAGCGTAGACCAGGTTGACTTTTTCAAGGATGCATAGTTTTGGGTTGAAATTTGAATCTGAATTTTGTGAAGATACATCAATCACCAGAGTTCGCCGACGGGTTGAGGCATTAATCAGGCTTACCGGATGAAGTTATGACACTGGGGAGTTCAAACAGCGGTGTTTTAGCAGCGTCCAAGCTGTCTTCAGTGTTTTACCTGAAAGCGACCCTAGGCACTATATAAACATAGTTTTGCATGCCAAAGAGAAACCCTAGCCCCAACACAACCATTTTGAGCTCCAAAACGCGAGAGAAACTCCCAAGGCGCCAGGCTGTGGTCGTTTTGACCCATTTTCAAGCCATTCAAGTTTTAGCCGTAGGAGACGACTCCGGCCACCCACCTTTGCACATGCGCCAGCCAGGGAGGCTTGTAGGATGAAGTGGGTCAAAATTTCCGGCTAGCGCATTTGCGAGCCGCCGAATCTGGTCGACGAGGCGGCGACGACCGCCATCTTGGGTCTCACCGGAGTTTTGCATTTAGGCCACTTGAGGCCCGCCCCATACCTCCTTTCCACCATTTTGGACCCTCTGAACTCCCACATGGTCCCTTTTGCGGATTCTCATAGTTTGAAGATCTGACAAAAACAAAGTTGGTAGGCTGTTGGATCGGTTTCGGCCTGGCGCCTTTGGACCAAGGTGAAGTCTTGATGTGTTTGGTCTCTTGGGCTTTCCATTGATATGTGGTTTGTGAATTTTTGGGCGTGGTTTGGTTGTTTCATTTTGGGTCATTTAGGGTAATTACCGAGAAGGAGGGACTGAAATTGAGTACCAATTGGTCAAGTTTGGAAAAATTGAAGATGGATTAGTGAAATTGGATGTTTTTATGAATTATTGGACGGTTCAATTTCAGGAAATTAGCTCCCGGGTGAAAAGCCCTAATTAAATAGCAGTCACATAGGGCCGCATTTGTGTAATTGGACTGGCAAGTCGATTAGACGGTTTCATAGTTAAAGGAGATTCTAAGGCCTTACAGGCATCCCATTGTTGGTTCCAGTTATTGGAGCCTAAGTGGTGTCTTATTTATAAGTATTCACAATCTTCTGTGTAAGAGGCGATCTTGTAGGGGCTTGGGAGTGGCGTATCTTTTATTTGAGTGGTTTATATATTTTAATTGTTTTAAAATTATTATATTGGTATATAATTATGGTTAATTATTTAATAAATATATCATTTGATTGAATGGTTGGTTATGCACCAAGAATAGAATGACACGTTTTCATATAAACAAGTTATCATTTCGCTGTGAATTTTGTCAACATTTTAAATATTTGGAAGTTTATGATTCCATGGATGTAGTCTATTGGTATTTAATATGTTGATGCGTGGAGTGAGTTTTTAAAAGCGCTTTGAAAACTTATTGTTTTAAGAAAGAGATTTTGGGATTTTGTGAAATAAGTTATATCTGATATAAATTGAAAGAATTTATCAGCAATTAAGGGAACGATTCTATCTCAAATATTTCCCTTTGTAGTGATGTCGGGGATGCAGAAAAGTTCTTAGTTGCCACATGATGGGTCGGGTTTGCAAGGTTTATTAGTTGCCCGCGTGGAGTGAAATTAGGTTTTGCGAGTTCTGTTCGTTGCTGCGTGATGGTGGTTTAGCAGGTTTGACAGATTACTGGCGTGTTGGTTGCAGAAGAGTTTGATAGTTGCCACGTGATGGTGGGTTTGCAGAAGGTTTTATTAGTTTGCCGATTAACGTGAGTTGAGTTTACCCAGATGGTTTATGATATAGGTATATGATGCGGTACATTGTTGGTTTACGATTAAAGTATAAGTATCTCATCATTTATGATTTATGGGTACTTTCATGGTTATTTTCTGAACATGATGGTTATATGTATTTTATGCTTTCGATTTTTATATTGTGATGTTAGATTTATAATTTTCTTAAAAATCCACGACGGCTGTTTTTGGGCATGAATTTCATATTGTTGGACTTCCGGTAAAGTTGGGTTTTGTGAAATGTTTCTAGCGGGAACCTTACGAAAGAGTGGACGTGAGAGGTTTTGAAAAGAAAAATTAGAAAATAAAAGCATTCTTCCTTATAAATTATGTCCTTCCTTCAAGGATTTATTATCTGCGTTTATTGTTTAAATGTTTAAAATTAGGAAGGCGGGTTGTGGGGCTACCTAGCGCAGATTCAACAGCTCTTTCTGCGTCATTTGTAATTACTCTACCCATAATCTATCTATCTTTGTTTTATTTGGACATTTATTTATTTTCATTTTATGTATTAAATTCTTGAATCTTTCTTAGAATCTTTCTGATATTAGTATTAGAACTCATATGAGTCCTTATTATGTATGTTGTGGTTATGACCTACATTTGGATAGGTGATGTTGGATTTTCTATATAATTGAGGTATTGTGGTATTACATGTGTTTACTTCTTTCTTAGGTGGTCCATTGTGTATTTCCACTATCAGTTTTACGGTGGGACTTATTAAGCGAATTTAGGAATCTTGGGGAGAGTTTAAGATTGGTCTTCTGACTTATTATTAGAGCACTAGGTTCTAAATTCCTTGAGGTTGTACATTGTTGTCTGACTCATCCCGATGTTTTTGTATACCTTCCTCACCTTATCCTTGAAATTAGTGTTCACAGTGGATTCTTGATAGTTATTCTTCTGATGGCGCGAGGTAGGCGTAGAACCCGCGGGCTTCGGTGGAAAGTTCGGATACACCTACTTATGGGGAGAGATCTTGTAGGCGTTTGGCTCGATCACTTTCGAGAGGAATTAGGTTTACTGGTGTTCTTGTTGTTGAGCTCGTGGGCTTGGAAGCGATGGGTTTTGATGGCTCCGCGAATCCGTAGTGGCTTTATCTGGCTAGTGTTACGAGAGAAGATTTTGGACGAGGGTATGCAGTGTCCGGATAAGGATAGAGTCAGGATAATTTTGGTTTTTACGCTCGGGGGTGGTGCAAGGAAGTGGTGGGCGTATGAGGGGACTAGGAAACGTCACACTTGGGCCTGCAGTTCAAATTTGCTTTCTGCTTGAGTTTTACGAAGCCTTTGTTGAGACGAGAGCTAGAGTTTGAGGCGGCTAAAGCTGGGATGCATAACAGTTTGATCTGACGTAGGTTGAAAGTTAGCCGGATTGTCCCCCGAATTTGGTTGCGGATGAGGTCAACAAGAAGAGGAGGTTTCTCGATGGGTTGATTAGTAGTCGCTTTTGAGCCTCTCGGGTTACGATCATCACGTGTCGATCGATGAGAGGCTGGCCGCTCACAGAGGTGGAGAAACCAGGATACGTCGCCGGTTAAGCCGATCTGCGATGGATTGTCTTGGGGACCCGATCAAGGATCATCAAGAGGGTAGTTTATTTCTGGATCTTGAGCGTGAGAGAGGATCCGGTGGGAACTGAGCGTGGGTGCCGGTAATGGTTTAGGAAATTGGACATACCGGGGTTAAATTTGATCGGTGAGTAGTGGCGGTATTTTCGAAGTGCAACGGTGCGGGGCGGTTTCCGTTCGACCTTGTGACATTTGAGCCAAGACCCATGATGGGACGCATCTGGTGGGATAATACATGCTTTCAGTCAGTGAGACGGGACATTTGAAGGAATTTGCCCACTATCGAGGATCAATGGGGCCAGAGTCCGAGAATCGGGTGCTCTCGGTTCAAAGTGGGCTGAGTGGGCGTGAAGGCCGGATGCAGCGAGGCCGGGGCAAACCTCGGGTGGTTCCTTTATGCGGGGACAACGAGTCTACACCGGCCCGGCATTTAGAGGCGAGGAGGACGAGAGGGCGACCATACAGAAGCGGGAGTTTATATGACGAGCGAGAGGCCCACGGGATACCCCAGACGTTGTGGCGGGTACATTATCTATTCTTGGTGACGATGCCGTGTGCTCGGTGACCCGGGGGCTGCACTGCTGTTTCACGTGGTATGTTTGCAGTCGGGCAGGCTCGGTTCCTTTGGATTGTAGTTTGGAGATTGCCACGCGGGAGAATCACATCAGCAAATCAGTGAATGCAAGGGTAGCTTGTTTTCTAACGAAGACCCGAATGGGCAGTTTGATGTTGAGTAGATCTCGAGGGGTTGGGTGATTCTTGGGATGGATTGGCTTCTTGCAAACTATGCTTCAATGGATTGTTTTCGGAGGTGATATTTGAAGTATTGGGACTACCGGTAGTAGTCTTATGGAAGCCGGGAGGGCGGGCACCTTCGAGGTTTGATTTTTGCCATTTATCTTCAGATGTTTACTTCAAAAAGGTTGTAAGGGGTATCTAGCTCACATAGTTGACACTCGTAGCAATGAAGCGAGATTAGGGCATTCTGAGTGGTAAGGGACTTTCTGGTCGTGTTCCCGAGTCTTCGAGGTTTTACCTCGGAAGCGGAGATAGATTTTCCCATTGGTTGATCACACAGTACGACTCCGTTTCTTTACACGCCATGGAATGGCGGTAGGAGTTGAGAAGAGTTGAAGGCTCAGCTCTGAGGATTGATGTGGATGGGGGGGATTTATTAGGCGGTGTTTCACCTTGGGGAGGCGCCAGGTGTTATTTGTGAAGAAGAAGGATGGTGGAGGTTGTGCATAGACTACGGATAGTTGAATAAGGTCATTACGTAAAACCAAATATCCTTTTTCCCGGTTGATGATTTTTATTTGATACCGACTCTAGGGTTCTTAGTGTTCTCTAGATTAACTTGAGGTGGGGCACCATCGAGTTAAGGATTAGGGAATCGGACATTCAAACTGACATTCGAGCGAGATATGGGCATTATGAGTTTCTAGTGATGTCTTTAGTCCTGATGCCCGGCGGCTTTCATGGACTTGATGAACCGGGCCTTTCGTCCATACTTGGATCGTTTGTCATTTGTCTTCATCCCGGCCCGATATCTTGGTGTACTCGAGTGAGTTGGAGCATGAGACACATTTGGGTTTGGTGTTGCAGACTTTAAGGCAGCATCATTTGTATGCGAGTTCGAGCAAATGTGGAGTTTTGGTTGGTAGAAGTTTCTCGGACATGTGGTTTGTCGATTTCCGGACATGTGGATCCTCGGAAGGTAGAGGTGGCAAGGCGGGAACAACCCAGCTACGATTGTGAGAAGTGCGGGTTCCTGGGTGCGGGAGTATTCACAGCGGGTTCATAGAAGAAGGGTTCTCAAAATAGCGGGGACCACTTCCTTTGTTTGACTAGAAAAGGGGTTAAAATTGAGTGGGCAGCGAGGTGTGAGGGAGCTAATACTGAAGGAAAAGTTAGCGTCGGCCCTGTTTGGCAGTACCGGGGAGGGAGCGGCGAGGGTTGAGGTTTCTGTGAGTGGGCTCGTACCAGGGTTTAGGTTAGTGTTGGGTGACATAAGAGTTAATGGTGGCAATAGCGCTGGAGTTGAAGAAACCTGAGCTGAATTATCCTACCCGACTTGGGACTTGTTTGCAGTGTTTTTGCATTGAAGACTTAGGGGCATTCACTTGCCTTGTGAGGCGACTTGCCGGATGTTCTACAAGTAAGAGCCTTAAATGTTGTTTGAGAAGGAGTTAAAAGGGAGTTAAACTTAAGGCAAATGGAGGTGAATGGAACTACGAGGATTATGATCGCACTATCACCACCATCCGTAAGGTGCAAATGTGGTGGCTGATGCTTTACAGAAGCTCATTGTGCTCTTCGCTTATATGCGCATGTAATACAACTTCCAATGATGGTCAGTCATGAGTCGGGTGTTGAGTCAGGATGCATGTCAGAGCACTTTTTGCTGCCTACCTACGACCGATACTCAGATCGACTCCTCGTGAGGCGCAACCAGAAGTCCTCATTTGAGATGAGCATGAGAAAGAAGGTCAGAGGAAGTGGGAACAATGGGATTTTGCTATTAGAGACTATAGCCTCGTGAATGGTTTTAGGTCAGGTGTTCAAGAACAAGAGTTAAAAAGGCAAGTATCGAGGAAGCCCCATAGCTCGCTTTATGCTATGCACCCCTGGGTAGTACCAAGATGTACCTACAATCGAAGGAATATTATTAGTGGTCTGTGATGAAAAGAGAAGTTGCCGAGTATATCCAAGTGCTTCATCTCACAACAAGTGAAGGCAGAGACAAAGCCTTCGACTTCTCGTAGCCCTTACCATTCCTGGAGTGGAAATGAGCCGCATTACAATGGACTTTGTATTCAAACTCCCTCCCACAGCCTCGTAGACATGATGGCATTTAGGCAGTTGATCAACCTGCCCGGTCCGCGCATTTTCTACCTATTCGTGAGAAGTTTTCCTAAGAAACCAGCTTTAACTCTTTATGAATCATATAAGAGTTTCAGATGGGGTGCCAGCGGTTTCCATCATCTCCGATAGAGATCCATGATTCACTTCGAGGTTTTGAAGAGGTTGATGGCGAACTAGGTGTCAAGTTGAATTTGAGTACCGTTTCACCCTCAAACCGATGGATCATCTAAGAGACCATTCGCACTGGAGGATACAAGGTTCGAGGCTACATGTGTACACCGCGACATTGGAATGAATATTTACCTTTCGTGAAGTTCACTGTGAGTAACAAATTTAATACCAAGCATCGAGATGTCACCCATGAGTCATCAGATGGAAACAATGCCTGACTCCCTTATGTTGAATGAGATCGCAAAGGAAATTATTGTGGTTCGAGATTTAAAGGCAAACGCATCGTGGACAAGGTTAATATTATACGTAAGCTAAAGTTGAAAGCAAATAAGATAAAGCAAAAGAGCTATGCGGACAAGCGTAGAAAGGATCTTGAGTTTGAGGTCGAGGATCGGGTATTCTTAAAACTCTCCCTCGAAGGGCGTGTGTATCACGCTTCGTGTGAAGCGGCAGGGAAGCTAAGTCCTCGCTTACACTCCGACCTTTGAGATCAGGGAGAGGATAGTCCGGGGCTGGCTTATAGATTAGACTTGCCGGAGGAGCTTTCTCGAGTCCATAATGCTTTCCACATCTCCATGCTACGCAAGTATATCTCTGATCCCTCACATATGTTAGAGGCACCAGAGATTGAGCTGAGGGATGACTTATCCTATGAGGAAATCTCGCAGACTCGGGTAGTGGAAGCTATATGAGCTTCACAACAAGACAATATCCTTAGTGAAAGTCCTTTTGGGAGAAACTTCACCTAGTTTGGGAGGAGGCGACTGGGAGCCAGAGGACCAACGCGGCTGGGGTACCATCATCTCTTCCATGACACATGTACGAATTTCGTGGACGAAATTTTTCTTTAAGGGGGTAGGTTGTAACGAATTGCACTAAATAATACAAGTTTTTAAAACGCCTGGATCAAGCTCAATCTTCAACAATTAGCATAAAATGGTTGACTTTTTCAAGGATGTATAGTTTTAAATAATTTAAGATGTGCCATTTCGTAGGCCTTGTCAGATACGAGTTCATAGACTCGGTTGAACGCCAAAACCGACTTTACGATAGAAAGTTATGACACTGTGAGTTCAAACAATCTATGAGTTTTAGCAGTCAGTCTGGGAGGCCGTCGTTGTTTTACCCGAAATCATCTCAGGCACTATATAAACATAGTTTTACATTCCAAAGAGAAAAACCCTAGCCCCAACACAACCATTTTGAGCTCCAAAACCCGAGAGAAACTCCCAAAACCCGGAACATCGAATCCAGGTCGTTCACCCATTTTTCGTCGCTCTGGGTTTCACCGCGGGAGGCGACCTACCACCCACCTTGCACACGCGCCGGCCAAGGAGGAGGAGGACGTCGAGACTAAGTCACCGGTAAAATCTCCCGCCTCAGCCGCCGTCGGACGCGCCCGATCGTGGGCTCGCGGGCTGAGCCAGAGCCGCCATCTCGGGGTCACCCGCTCGCATTTTCGACCACCAGCCGACCCATACCTCCTTCTTTCCACCACTTTTTTAGTCCTCTGAACTCATTTCCATGATCCAGTGACTTTCACCATTTGAAAGATACGACAAAACAAAGTTGGCCTATCGTTGATCGAAGCTGCCACCACAAAGAACCTTTCGACCAAGGTGAGGGTACCGATGTTCCCGGCCTCTCGGGCTTTCCATTGATATGTGGTTTGCAATTTTTGGACGCCGCTTGGTTAGTTTTCCATTTTGGATCATTTAGGGTAATTACACGAGAAGGAGGGATCGGGAATTGAGTACCAATTGGTCAAGTTTGGAAAATTGAAGTGATGATTAGTGAAATCTGGATGTTTTTATGAATTACTGGATGGTTCAATTCCCTGTGAAATTAGCTCCCGGTGAAAAGCCCCAATCTCCGAAAGTAATCCGTCTATAGGTACACTATGTAATTGGACCTCGTCTGAGTCCAATTTAGACTATTTCATGGGGCTCTAAAAGTTATTCTAAGGCCTTCGGCATCCCCAATGTTGTCGGGTTCAGTTATCGAGCCTAAGTGGTGTCTTATTTATATTACAGTACTACGCACGCCGAGTCGTGAGACGATCCCAGAGGAGCAAGTGGACTGAAAGGCCCTCAGGACACAAGGAGGGTTTATAGTATGTTTTAAACGGTTGTAGTATTATATCGGTGATATACTACGTTAATTATTTAATAAATATATTACCACTTTAGAATGGTTGGTTATGCACAAATAGAACGACCGGTTCATATAAACAAGTTATCATTTCATGTGAATTTTGGTCAACATTTTAAATATTCGAAGTTTTAATGAAGTTCATGGATGAGTCCGTGGTAAATATGTTGGGGTACGTGAGTGAGGTTTTAAACCACTTTGAAAACTTATTGTTTTAAGAAAGAGATTTTGAGATTTTGTGAAATGATTGTAATACAGTATCGTTGGAAAGGTACATGTGAGTAAGGGAACGATTATATATTATTTCCACTCTGCCGTGATGTCCTGGATTAATTCAAAGTTTATTAGTCACATGATGGCCTGCTTAATTCAAGGTTGCTTATTAGTTGCCACGTTGATGGTCGGTTTTAATTCAAGGTTTATTAGTCGCCACGTGATGGCCTGCTTAACCCAAAGGTTGCCGTTAGTTGCCACGGATGGTCGGTTTTAACGAAGGTTTATTAGTTGCCACGTGATGGTCGCTTACCCGGCTAAGTTTATTAGTTGCCACGTGGATGGTCGGTTTTACCCGGCGTTTATTAGTTGCCACGTTGATGGTCGGGTTTACCCGAATGTTTACAGTTGCCACGTGGATGGTCGTTTTAATGTAAGGTTTATTAGTTGCCACGCCATGGCTCCGCTTAATCTTCAAGGTTTAGTAGCTGCCACGTGATGGTCGTTTTAACCGGTTATCAAGCTGCCACGGTACGGAGGCCTGCCAATTCGACTCGCTTATGATGGGTATATGGTAATGTACATTGTTGGTTTCGACAAAGCATAAGTATCTCAATATTTATGGTTATGGTACTTTCATGGTTATTTTTACTTATTACGATGGTTATATGTATTTTATGCTCAATTTTTATATTGTGAATAATTCAAGTTATAATTTTCTTAAAAATCACGACGGCTAATTTTTTAGCATGAATTTCATATTGTTGGACTTGGATAAAGTTGGGTTTTGTGAAATGTTTCTAAACGGGGAACCTTACGAAAGAGTGGACGTGAGGTTTTGAGAAAAGAAAAGTTCGAAAATAAAAACATTACTTTCCTTATAAATTATGTCACTCACTGAGATTTATTATCCTTCAATGCTTATTGTTTTAAATTGCTCTCAGGTCCCAGTGTGTACTGCAGGCCTACCTCGCACTGTATTCAACACCCCTTTCTCAAGGCCAAATACCAAGCAAGACTTCTACCCCATATTTGTCTTTGTTTTGTTGGACCTATTTATTTTCATTTTGTAACCCTAAATTCACAAATATTCTTAGAATGCTCTGATATTAGTATTGAACTCATATGAGTCCTTATTATGTATGTTGTGGTTATGACCACCATTTAGATAGGTCGGTCGTGGATTTTTCTATATAATTGAGGTATTGTGGTACTGCATGTGTTTACTTCCTTCTTAGGTGGGGTTCCATTGTGTATCCCATGGGCTCGAACAAAGGGGACTTCTCACTAGGCAGATCCACCGGGGAATCTGGGAGGCTTCCTGCCTGCCCTCACATCAACCAAAGTACTTAGCTCGGGACTTGGTAAGGTACTAGTGGGCTCCTAAGTACACCATAGTTGCTCATCTTATTCAAGCTAAACTAATGCATTATCTTTTAATATCTCAGTCAAACATTCGAATGTTTCTACTTATTTCTTGCCGAGTCCTCCTATGAAAGTCCTAACGAGGGCTTGTTGAGGACTAACCTTGAACTTCGTTCGAGCCTCGAATTCCTTTCTCGATAATCTAGTTAAGAAACCAACTTGTCAAGCTTCGACAATGTCTCATCAAAGCTCTTAATTCCCTTTAGGAGCTTCGAACCTTGCCCATAGCTCATCTTCAAATGTCCCCCACGTAATATTCCGACCTTCCTCCCAGTAAGCCTTCCTCAACCATTGCCACCATTGGTTGGCCTCCCCCTCTAAATGATAGGCTACCAATTGGAATTTCTGATGTGACACACCAAAATCCGGGGGTCCGTTGATCATCCATCAACTCGCGAAATACTTGTGGATATCGTATAGCTCGATATCACACCGTTATGTCCCATTTGGCCAAAGACCCTTTATCCATATTCTTACAAAACATACAAAGGATAGATACATTAAAAAACAGCTTCATGTTTTTAATTACAATTCTTTTACACCAAAAATACATGTCAAGCTCGTTTGCTCAACAGATTTTACAAAAAGAATCATCAAAGCCATATGTCGACTTTCTTCACTCTCGCGGCTCCGGATGAGAACCGCCCACCAACACTTGTCCCGCACCTGAAATGTTTTCCCATATAGGGTGAGCCACGCCCAGTAGAGAATAATTCCTATAGAAACTACTCCCCACCTAAGTGCACAGGCAATGTTCACACAACATTTCACACCACACCTAAATAAGATTATGCAATCCTAGTTTGAACTCTTACATGTCATACCATGAAATGAGATGAGATACCTCACTCATGCACCATGTCTAGAGTCATTACTAACTCCCAAAGACATAATGCAATGTCGCGTGATAAAACTGGCTATTGATGAATCACATCCAATGATCATTTGAAACAAATTGGATTATGTTTATAAACAAACCTTTTGGATATCATATATCAACAGATTGTTTCATTTCAAACCATGTATCTTTGTGGGTAATCTAATTTCCAGTGGTCCCACCGCAAAGCCAAGAGATGCCTTCCAACACTTTCACTCGCTTTCACCGCTGGGATCATGTCTAACCACATCTATTGGGTCTTTCACCCAATAGGGTATCTATCCCTGTTTGCTATTACCCGACACAAGTTTTTCATTTCATGCAACCATGCGACTCTGTTAGACTTCGACCCATGGCACCGAGACCACCCCTCAATCACCCAATGTGGTCATTAATTTCAACCATGCACTCACACCTATGAAATGCGATATTTCCGCGGTATATGCACGCGGATGCACCACGCATGTCAATGTCATGCCACATATGTAATGAATGCCATGGACACTTAAGTCATACAATTCATCATGTATCATGGATAATTATATCAATATGCATATAATTACCAAATAAACATACACCAATGTCAATATATTAGATCACACATATCAACATTTCATCACATCAACCCAACTAAGCAATCAGTACACTTGGTGCAACAATCAAATTTTTAGAAAAGATGTGAGCACAAATTCATTCACTAGAATATGGTTAGATTCTAGACTCAAATATCTTTTCACAGAGTCCAAGAACGTGCAAATTAGAGTTCAGACGAGAAAGATATGGCCATCCAAAGTTTGAGTTGGGAAGTGGTGAGGCTACTGTGACCAAGGCTTCAAACCTACTTAAATAAATGGGCACCGAGCCTGAAATTCCTCGAAGCCCAACCACGCAATACGCGGGCTTCCACGCCATCAAATGTTGTCGAGAACATTATGAGTAGCTATTGTAGTCAGCATTTTCGCTGAATCTTCAAAACCACTCCTTAAACATGCCCTAACCCCATCCTAAGTAAAACCACAAAACCAGCCACAAAACTGTTCGAATTAAAGCCACAAAACATGCCATAACATGGCACAAAAACTGTCCCAAACTCAACCCAAAATCAACTTAAAAAACAATCTCAATTCAACCCAAAGGTAGGAATAAAACCAAAATAGGAAGAATCTCCACCTCTTGAAACGTAGTAGAAACCGTAGGAAGCCTCAAAACACTTCCTAACCTTAAATCTTTGAATTCTCCAAATCTCCTTATTAGTATCTTCGGTGAAATTCCTCTTTTTCTGTACCTATGCGTAGCCCTTATCGAGGTGAAGGAACTTTAATCGAGTTTGATGACTTCCGACCGTAACAAATCTGAATCGCCAAAGAAAATTCCCGCTTCTCCTCCTCTCTCTCTCTAATGCCAGTAATCGATTTCTTGGGAGATATTTTCCAAAAATCAGATTTTTTTTTTTTCCTATTTATAAGAGGCTACTCATGCGGGCTCACGCCGCGCACGTGTCCCACTTATTCGGCTTCTCCGGGCTGCCACAAAACAATTTATTTCATCCCGGTTCATGTTCAAATTATCTTATATGAACTTTCTTTAAATTATTACCCAACTTTCAAATTTTTCTTAAATTTTTTTTTTTTTGTTTTACCAAACACCCGTCCCTTCAAAACGCAGGTACTTTAGACTGACTGCCTCGAAATTTTGACGAAATTAATCAAAAATCAGATTCTCACTCGAGATCGAATCCAATGGTAAGATCTGTTTTGTTATCTGAGATCTAGAAAAAATTAAGGTTTGCAACCTGTACCATAGTGGTAATTTACCGTTTTGTCATTTTTGGAAAATTTCAAATTACCTGAGTTTTACATTCTTCCCCCCTTAAAAGAATTTTGTCCTCGAAATTCGCACACACATACACATCCGATCACATGCATATGCAATACTCATTTAATGCCAATGACTACAATATACATCCATCCCTCAAATAAGAGCCGATAATCGTACATAAGTGTCTCAGCCCCATGTTGCCTCCTCCACTCCTCGGTGCTGCCACAACACTTTCACTAGTCTCAAGGTCTTGCTTCGCAAAACCTAATCTCTGCTATCCATGATATGGACTGGTCCCTCCTTGAAGGTTCCATCTGCATCAACAACAAGCTCACCCCAATCCACTACATGAGTCGATCCTGAGTGCACTTTTAGAGCATGGAGACATAGAATACCGCATGAACACCCGCTAAATTCAGCGGTAGTGCCAACCGGTAAGCAACTATACCCACCCTCTCGAGTACTGGCGCCCGACATGGGCCTCGGCTAAAAATTTACTTCCGTCGTCGAACCCGCGACCAATTCTCTTGTGCATTACCTAAGAAGACATGATCTCCCCACCTCAAACTCCTGTAGGTTGTCGTTGTTTGTCGGGCTTAGTTTTCCGTCTCGCTCTCGTAACCGTGAAAAAGACGTGCCGCTACATATTAAATTCACCTTCTCAAAGGTGTCTCTAACCAACTCCGGGCTAGTGGTGGATCTCTCTCCCACCTCCATCTAACAAATCGGAGATCGACATGGCCTCCCATATAGTGCCCATAGGGTGCCATCTGTTTGCTCGCCTGATAACTATTGATGTAGGTGAATTCCACTAAGGGTAAATGTTCTTCCCGCCTACTCCTCGGGCACCCAGAACACATGCTCGTAGCATGTCTCCAACATCCGGATGATCCTTCCCTAACTCCGACACCATCTTAGGGATGCAAAGTGCCGTGCTCATCACTGCAACTATGTCCCCATAACTCACCTGAAACTCTTCCAAAATGAGCCATAAACTTGAGATCCCGACCGAGCTACTACAGGCTACTAGTACCCCATGCACCTGACAAAATCTCCCTCCCGGGACATAAAATCCCATGTAATTCCTCTAGTGTGAATGTTATCCGCAGATGTACAGCGACTTTGTAAAATGCCAGCCCACTATCACCCACACCGCATGCTCCTCTACGCCGGAGAAATCATGGCAAGTGAGTCACAACCATCGGGTGGCGTGCTCCCACTTCGCCAGCTACCTCCGTGCTGGGTTGAGTAATCCCATCGCCTCCGATGCTAAATTTTTACCTATCGACATGAGACATCGACGCATCAAAGTCCCCAACGTGTTTCTCAGCATCCCGCCTCCAATAATATCGGGCGACGAAGATCATGCAGGCACTGCAACGGACGACAACAAAAATAGAACAATGGGACTCCCTAAGGATCTCCTCTCTCAGTTCTGTAGATTGGGGAACCACAACTCGTCCCCTATACTGAAGACTATCATCTATGTGAATGAACCAACTTTTGTCACTTGTACCCGACCGTACCTAGTCCCTGACGAACAATATCTCTATGTCCTGTCCTTTGAACTCAATCACTTTGCTCAGTAGGGAAGGCGTAGCCACTAAACTCCCCAAAGTATCCTGAGCTTGACCCCTGTAGTGCAGCCCGAACTGTCCCATAGCCTGAGCATTTTCCACTCTCGAGAAGCCACACTAGCCAACACTCCCCATGACTTTCGGCTAAGTGCATCAACCACCACATTTTCGTTATTGGGATGGTAATGCAAAGAGAAGTTATAGTCTTCCAGATATTCCATCCACCTTGCTCCTCATGCTGAGGTCCCGCTATAAATGTACTGCACTCTGGTCCTAAAATACCCTCGAATTGCTCACCGTGATAGATAAGTGAAGACTTAAGCCTTCATGGCAAAAACAATGGCTGCCAACTCCATGTCATGTATGGGGTAACTTTGCTCTTGGTTCTTTAACTATCGAGAACTGTAAGCCACTACCCTCCCGAACTGCATCAAAACACATCCAAGCCCTTCCTTAGAGGCATCACAATACATTGTGTACCTTTGTCCCCTCTCTAGAACTATCATAATAGAAGCCGAAGTAAGCCTCCTCTTTAATTCCTGGAATGCCCTCTCACACAAGTCATTCCACTCAAACTTGACTTCCTCCTGAGTCAATCTCGTCATAGGTGCAGCTAATCGAGAGAAGTCCTCAATGAACCTCCTATAGTACCCTACCAATCCCAAGAAACTCACAGATCTCAAAGAATCGACTTCGCCCCTCCCAACTCCTTACAACCGCTCAACCTTTTTCGAGTCCACAGATACACCTGAAGCCGACACCAGGTGCCCCAAGAATCTCACTTTAATAAGTAAAAATTCACACTTGCTGAATTTGGCATACAACTAATGTTCTCTCAAGGTTTAGAGAACAATCCTGCCTTGTACTTGAGTGGTAATTCAAGATGTCGTCCATAAAACCACAACGAACCACCCAGTGTGGCTCAACACCCTACGTGATAAGATCCATGAATGCCGCTAGAGCATTCGTCAATCCGAATGGCATCATTGTGAACTCGAAATGCCCATACCATGTCCTGAACACTGTCTTAGGGATGTCTGCCTCCCTAACTCTCAATTGATGGTAACCAGTGTGGAGATTTATCTTGGAGTAAATCTGCACCTCTCTCAACTGAACAAATAAATCATCAATCCTCGGCAAAGGGTACCTATTCTTGATAGTAACCCTATTCAATTGCCGATAATCTATACATAGTCGAAGGGTCTTGTCATTCTTCTTTGAAAACAGTACCGGAGCACCACAAGGTAAAGTGCTCGGTCTAATAAAGCCCCTGTTCAACATTTACTGTAATTGGACCCTGAGTTCTTGCAACTCAACAGACGACATTCTATGAGTCAGTGAAATATGCTGAGCACCAGGTGCAAATCTCAATAGTGAAGTCTACATTCCTATGAGAAGGTAATCCCAGTAGTTCATCCAGAAAAACGTCCTCATACTCACAAACCACCTGAGGTTGACCCGCCTACTATCTCGTCTCGTTCTCCAGGGTAAGGCTTGTTAGCCAACCCATCAACTGCCCATGCCATCTAGAGTCGTACACGGCTAGGGGTAAAGCATCATGCTTATCCCCTTGAAACATAAAACAAATACCATCAAGGTGTAAGCAATCACCCTCTTACGATCACAATCAATGACGACTCGGTGTGCCGTCAACCAGTCTATCCCAAGGATGACATCAAACTCCGACATGTTCCTGACCCTAAGGTCCATAGTGAGTATAATCCCTTAGATCTCTAACTCACAACCTCGACATATCTAATCAATGCTCACCCCAGTTCCTAGGGGATAACTCACATACATCGACTTTTCCCAGGTTTCAACCTCTAAGCCCAAACCTTTCTCTTAACTTTAACACCTGCCTCCCGGATGTTTCGTGCGTCATCCATTTCTCTCACTATGGCCATAACTGTCTTGACCATTAAGTCCAAATCTTGCAGGAGAAGTCCCATAATTTTACCTTGGATGAACAATTTCAAACCATCCTCACTTTGGCCATGTTTGTGGCCACATAATCATCTACGAAAATGGGCTAATTCCGTGAACTTAGCCACGTATTTGAGCACTGTCATCATCCCTTATTTTAGTTATAGGAACTCTCGAGCTTTCACATGTCGTGCAGACGCCGGGAAATATTTGTCCATGAAGAGCTCACAGAACTCTTCCCATGTCATTGCCTCCAAGTCCCTTGAGGCTTTGACCCAATCCCACCACACTTGGGATTCACCCTCTAGCTGAAATGCGACTAGTTTTATCTTTGTGGCATCGGCGCGACTCCATAGCCTCTTAAAATATTTCCGACCGTTTAACCACTATCAGCCACCATCGGGTCCCTCGCTCCAATCGCTGCACTAGCTTGTGCAATGGTAGCAACCACACCACTCGCCTATGCAATGGTCACAGAAGCAGCACCAATAGCCTCCATGAAGGCTTGCTGATCGAAGGCCGGTGGCATTCGGTTGTTTCCCCGTCCACCTCCTCTACGTCCTCTTCCTCGACTTGCCCTCTACACATGTCAAATAGAAAATTGAGATTCCTTTTCTAGTCTAACTAGTAGAGCATAAGCCTACCACTAATAGACATCACATCCTGAACTAATCCGTTCATTCATTTTCCGAACCCCTAAGGTTATGCTCTCTAACCCTAGTGTTCACCCTTCCTATACACTCCCAAATTGCATATAATTCATGCAATATGTAACACACAATCACGTAATACAAAACATGAAATGCACAATGAATGCTATGGTCTAAACCCTTCCCATCAAGCCCTAGGTAATCACATACCTATGCTCTGATGTAAGTTGTGACATTAGAACACAATGAATCTAATGACCTAGACCCATATTGTAACGCCCTAAAAATACCCTATCAGTTTTATAACATGTTTAAGATATAAAATAAGTTAAATTGTATTTTTTCAGAATTTGTATTATTAAAAAAAATGATAAAAACTGGAAATTATACAAGAATTAAGGTTAAATTGGTAAAATGTCAAAATGAGGACCCAAGGGTCATAAATAAGAAGTGTATGTTCCAAAATGGAAAAAGGGTAATAAGTTGAATAGAAAATGAAAGAGAAAAGGAGGATTAAAATGCAAAAATGAGAAATGAAGAAATAATGTGCTAGCCCAGGCAAGGCTAGTGAAGGTTTTGAGTTAAGGCAAAAAAATTGGCCTTTAAATAGCATTTCTCATTTAGGCATATCTTCACATTTAGAGCTAGAACTTTGGTTGAGAGAGTGAGAGAGGATAGGGTTGGCTTTGTGCTCTCGAGTTTGAAGTCTCAGACAAAGAAGAAGAGGAAGAAGAAGGAAGTGAATAGAAAGAGATTAAAGGTATGAAACTAACCCCATTTAATGTTGTGTTTGGGTTTGATGAAAACCCCAAATCGGAATATAAGTGTTTTGAATGGTTGTAGATCAGTTTTAGGGTTATTTTGGGTTAAGTTTAAAAGTGCTTTTAGGTTAGGATTGGTTTTCAGGAATTTTTGTATAAAGCAAATGTTGGGGTTTTAGGGGAGAGGCTGTCAAAATTTTCCAAACCCATCATTTTTATTTATCATAACTATTATCTTTCATCAAGTCAGTGATTAAAATTTGATAAACTGGGCTTTAGGAAAAACAAATATCCTTGAAATAATTGTATTCAAATTTGGACCTTCAGGATACAATTAAGTCAAAATGAGGCTCATTTAAAATGAATTCTGAATTCGATTTAGTCTGATTTGGTGTTTTGGGTGATTTTGCATTTAGATACAGTTGAGTTTCACTCATATAATTGATGATTGTTTTTGGTAACTAATTTTGGAAAGCAATCTCATGTGAAACCAGTGTGGTATTCAGTTTGGACCCCAGTGGACCCATGAAGTGGTCAAAGTGAAGCTGTTTTAAGACAGAATTAAGTTTATGTTTTTAAATAGGTAGTCTAGGTTGTTTAGAACATATCTTGAGTTCTGATGTCGAATTTGGATGTTCTATTATCAGATAAATAGATTTATGAGGAACAATGGACTTGAGGAAGTTGGGTAAAATATGGCTCATTTGTTCCCCGAGAAAATTTTACTTGAAGGAAGTTTGGTGAAAGCAGCTAACTAAGTCTAAAATGGCTAGCTAATATTTGTTCTCCAATTGTGATGGATTGGGGTTGGTGACGAGGGAAGCCTGACCCGAGCGGGATTCGAGGTAGGGTAGAAGGAGTGACAACCTTTTGGGTTTGTTCTCCATACCTCTCTTATTTCCAAGTTTTGTAGTTGTTGGTTGAAATGGATTTTCAAAGCTGCATATGTGATTTGTTTCAACTTAGTTTGGGAAAAGTGGTTTCATATGCATTATATAAATTGCATAGTATCAAAATGTATTATTTGGAGTATAGTAATACCTGTCATTATAATTACTGGGCAGTTTTAATGCCCTTAATAGAATGTTATCGAGTCATATTCGAGTTAAGGATGGGTTGTTGCTCTGTGAGGTCAGACTAGCGATCTTGTGACGAATGAAATATAGTGGCATGCGGAGTCAAGCCTAGCGGAGACGATGCTCCCTGATGAGTACAGTCAAATTTTCAATAACCAGTCAGTCAAGCTGGCGAGACCTTCCTATGTTATAAAATGTTTTTATATCGGATTGCAGCCTTGCGGAACCGTGCCGGTGATTCCGTTATCCTATGCACCAAAAGAAATAGTTAAATTCGTTTAAGGAAGAATTATGACCAATGTGAAATGCGCAGTTTGGGTTTGAATGATATGCATATACAATTGTATCTTTGAAGTGATCAAATGATTTGTAGTGAAAGTATGTGAAATAAGCACATATATGTAATGTATATTGCATGGACTAGTAGCTTGTACTTAAAACATTGTTTCGTATTTGCATATTTGTGTTTGGTGAAATAAAGAGATAATTGCATATAACCACAGAGCATGAAAATGCCCAACACGTTGTTTATCATTGTGACACCGGTGACTAGGGACAAGTGCAGACTGCGAGTTTAGAGTGTTGTCGAGTCGTGCGAGTATAAGAAGTAAGCGGCTAGATCTCATGTACATTTCATCGGCATTATTTGGAGTTATTTTTATATGAAACCAAAAATGTATAAGTTGTCATGGAAGGCATATTGATTGATTTGTGGAGATGAACTCTACATTATTGTTTGTAAGTGATAATGTTGGAAGGGGGGCATACATAATCGTATTGAATGAAAGTGTTAATTTATAATGTTTTGTAAATGGATTTAGTGGTCCACGTCCCCGGGTCTGGTCCAGCCGATGGTAAAACCGGTCCGTGTCCTCGGATCTAGTTCGACCTCCAAGCCGAGTTGGGTACGGGGGCACGACATAATTAGTGGTATCATAGCTTAGGTTTAGGCAATTCTATAAAATGATTTTTGAAATTGTTAGTGACATGCATTGTATTTGCATATAAAGTATGACATGACTTTGATGTGGATCTTGTCGGTGTTAATAGGTTAAGCATGGATAGTTCAGGCCACCATAGGGTTAAAGGTGACTCGGGAAGTCGCCCAAATAGCCCCGTTAGTGTGGATGGTGGGAAAGCATCCCATGCTCCATCGATACATGAGCAAGGTCAAGCAACAGGAGGTATTGTCGATATCCTCTAGCAAATAACTCAAGCATTGCAAAGAGTAGCGCAACCAACTGTAGTTGCTCCTCAGCGGTCAGCCATAGAGAGAATGGCAAGATACCGACCCATATATTTTCTTGGAAAGAAAGATGATGAGCGCTTAGTAGCGAGAAAATTGGGTACGAATAAAGAGAATAGCCCGACAAAATGCATTGCACACCAAAGGAAAATTTAGAGTGTGCAATCTCACTACTTCAGGATGACGCTTACTAGTGGTGGGTGTCTGTGATTATAACTGCACCACCGGAAAGTGTTATGTGGGAGTTTTTCATAACATAATTCAGGAAACAATATATGGGTTGTATCTACCTTAGCAATATGAGAAGAGAGTTCCATAATTTGAAGTAGAGACAGATGAGTGTGACAGAGTATCAAAGGGAATTCACCTGGTTGAGCAAGTATGCTCCAGAGACGCTAGTTACAGAGGAAGAAAAGTGCCATAAGTTTAAGGGTGGCCTAAATGACTATATTCAGGCCTATGTCACAGGGTTCAGCAGTGATGATTTCTCTAAGATTGTGACATGTGCGTTAAATGTTGAAAGGGTAAAGAAAGAAGAGTATGTGAAAGAAAGAAAGAGACAGGTAAGAAAAACTACGGTCGGTCAAGTTCGTATCAGCACCCCGGAATAAAGTTTAGGGTCCATAGGGTTCTAGTCAGCGAGCCGCTACAGGGGACCCATTTCAGTACCGATAGTAAGACTATTACACTAGCAGTCGGTATTTAGTGCCTAGAGGTTCTTAGGAGGACCAGCTCCTCCTTATTGCACACATTGTGGGAGGAGACATAAAGGAGATGGTTGGAGACTAGCAAGTGCTTGTTTGGTTTGTGGATCCAATGAGCATAAAGTAAAAGATTGTCCTAGAGCCCATTCTTTCACAGTACCCAAAATTGGGGGTATAGCTTCAGCAATATAGAAGGGAAGTAAGGTCAACAAGAGAGTTGCATCACAGAGCGCTCCAAGGTAAGTGACACAGACCATAGGCAGACAGGATGCTCATGCTCCAGCCAGGGCGTATGTAATGAAAGCAGTTGAAGATAATAATGCCCCGTTTGTGATAATTGGTAATTTCCATATCTTTGAGACTATTGTACATGCATTGATAGATCCAGGATCAACCCATTCCTATGTTTGTACTTCCATTCTGAGTTTGAGTAGTTTACCGAAGAGTGAAACCGAGCATGATATCTTGGTAACAAACCCGATCGGGCATAGTGTCGTTGTGAATAGAGTTTACAGATATTGTCCCATTAGAATACTAGAGTATGAGTTTCCGGGAGACTTAATCGAGTTATCATTCAGAGAGTTCGATGTGATATTAAGGATGGATTGGTTGTCCCGATACCAAGTGGTAGTTGATTGTAGAATGAAACGAGTGACCTTAAGGACACCGAGTGGCAAGGAAGTGACTTTCATCTATGAGATACTGAACCACCTCTCTAATGTGATATCAGTTGCCACTGCTAAAACGATGGTTCGGAAAGGGTGTGAAACTGCCAGCATATGTGATTGTCTGAAAAAGGCGGCGGAGCCTAGTTTATCAAACATCCCTACAGTTTGTGATTATCCGGACGTGTTTCCGGAGGAGTTACCAAGATTGCCTCCACAGAGAGAGATTGAGTTTGCAATCAACGTTGTTCCGGGTGCCACTTCAGCATCCATTACATTGTATAGAATGGCTCCGGTGGATTTAAAGGAGTTGAAGCTTCAGTTGCAAGAATTATTAGAGAAGGGATTTATTCGTTCGAGTGTATCACCATGGGGAGCTCTAGTTCTCTTTGTTAAGAAGAAAGATGGTACACTTCGGTTGTGTGTTGATTATAGACAACTAAACAAAATGACAATGAAGAACAAGTATTTGTTACCTAGAATTGATGACTTATTCGACCAATTGAAAGGTGTGAGTGTCTTTTCGAAGATCGACCTACGTTCTAGGTATCATCAATTAAGGATTAAGGAAGCAGATGTGAAAAAGACGGCGTTTAGAACGCGGTATGGACATTACGAGTTCCTTGTAATGTCGTTTCGGTTAACCAATGCACCGCTTTCATGGACTTAATGAAGCTGTTTTTTAATTTGTTTTAGATCGGTTTGTCGTGGTGTTATAGATGACATCCTTGTGTATTCAAAGGATCGGAAAGATCGCGTGCATCGACGATGTTAGAAACCAGAAAAGGTGGTTGTATGCAAAAATGAGTAAGTGTGATTTTGGTTGAAAGAAATTGTCCTTTCTTGGACACATTAATATCGAAAAGGAATTAGGGTGGATCGAGGAAGATAGAAATGATTCTTGAATGGAAACCGCGAGAAGTGTCACAGAAAGTTCGCCTTCTAGGCTTACTTGGGGTTACTACGAAGGTTCGTTAAGGGTTTTTAGATGGCTGGCGACCCACAGTGGCGAGATTGCTCGAAAGAATGTGAAATTTAAGTGGAGTGGAAAGTATCGAAGCTAGTTTGAGAAAAGTTGAAAGCGTTCTTAAGCGAGGCCTGGGTTCTTTACTCGGTAAACCCTCTGACCAAGAATATGTGATCTTTAGTGATGCTTCGTTAAATGGACTTAGATGTGTCCTTATGTAAGAGGGTAAAGTGGTAGCTTATGCTTCAAACGGTTAAACCGCATGTGAAATTACCACATCGCAGTTGGAATTAAGGCGCCATTGTATTTGCATTGAAAATATGGAGACACTATCTTTACGGGGAAAAGTGTTTCATCTACACCGATCACAAAAGTCTTAAGTATTTTCCCTCGCAATGAGAGCTTAACTTGAGACAACGTAGATGGATGGAAATGATCAAGGATTATGATTGTGTGATCAACTACCATCCCGGGAAAGCTAATATTGTGGCAGACACGCTGAGTAGAAAGTCAGTACAAATACTACGAGCATTGAATGCTCATTTGTCATTATCAGACGACGGGATAATAGTCACGAAATTAATAGAAAAACCGAATTTGTTAAATAGAGTGCTAGAAGCACAAAAGAGTGATGAGAAAATTTCTACAATTGTAAGTCGAGAATGAGAGGAAAGCGAGTTTTGTTGAATGAGGATGGATTCTTGTATTATAGAGACCGAGTTTGTTTACCCAATGATGATGAGTTGAAGAAATCCATTCTTGAAGAGGCACACAATGGATCCTTTACTATGCATCTTGGTAGCACAAAAATGTATCAGGATTTAAAGACTTCATACTGGTGGTTCGGCCGGAATGAAGAGAGATGTTTCAGAATTTGTGACCAAATGTATGGTGTGTCAGAAAGTGAAAGCGAAACATCAAGTTCCTTCGGGGTTGTTGCAGCCTATTAGAATACCCGAGTGGAAATGGGACCGAATCACAATGGATTTTGTGGTCGGGTTACCATTGACAGGGAAAAAGCATGATTCAGTTTGGGTTGTGGTAGGTAGATTAATGAAGTCGGCTCGCTCTTAGTAAGGGCATTTATTCCTTGATAAGTTGGTAGAGCTTTACATAGAGGAAATAGTTTGGTTATATGGGATTCCAATGTCTATCATTTCAGATAGAGATCCAAGGTTTACCTTGAGATTTTGGGGAAAATTGCAAGAGGCTTTAGGCATTCGACTAAATTTCAGCACGACTTTCCACCCACAAAACGGATGGACAATCGGAGAGAGTTATTCAAGTTTTAGAGGATATGCTTAGAAGTTGTGTGATCGACTATGAGGGTAGTTGGGATAGACATAGTCCTCTAGTTGAATTGTGTATATGATAGCTTCCCGGTCGAGTATTGGAATGGCACCTTACGAGGCTCTCTATGAAAGGAAATGTAGAACACCATTGTGTTGGACAAAGTTAAGTGAAAAGAAAGTAATCGGCCCCGATTTGATTCAAGAGACCGAAGAAAGGTGAAAATGATCAGAGAAAGATTAAAGGTAGTCGCGGATAGACAAAAGTCTTATGCCGACTTGAAGAGAAAAGACATTAGATATGAGATTGGTGAGAAAGTGTTCTAAAAAGTTTCTCCTTGGAAGAAAGTCATGAGATTGGAAAAGGCTGGATTAAGCCACAGGTTCATTGAAATTTAAAAGTGATCGAGAGAAATTAGGTCAGTGGCATATAGATTAGCCTTACCTCCAAAGTTGGAAAAGATCCATAATGTTTTCCATGTTTCAATGTTAAGGAGGTATAGGTCAGACCCATCACATGTGGTCTCTTCAGAAGTTATTGAGCTTAGATCAGACTTAACATATGAAGAAGAGCCTATAGAGATCTTGGCTCGAGAAGTCAAAGAATTGCAAAGCAAGCAAATCCCATTTGTCAAAGTATTGTGGAGAAACCACAAGACAGAGGAAGCCATGTGGGAAAGTGAAAGACCATCGTCAACGGTATCTATTGATGGTAATTTTGAGAATGAAATTCTTTTAAGGAGGGAAGATTTTATGCAGCCACAAAAATATCACAGAGTTTCTCGCATGTTTAGGGTATAAAATAAGTTAAATTGCATTTTTTTTGAAATTTATATTGTTAACAAAATGGTAGAACTCAGAAATTATACAAGATTTAAGGTTAAATTGGTAAAATGTCAAAATGAGGACCCAAGGGTCATAAATAAGAAGTGTATGTGCCAAAATGGAAAAGGGGTAATAAGTTGAATAGAAAATGAAAGAGGAAATAAGGATTAAAATACAAAAATGAGAAATGAGGAAATAATGTGCTAGCCAAACAAGGCCTAGTGAAGGTTTTGAGTTAAGACCAAAATCTTTGAATAGCATTTCTCATTTGGGCATATCTTCACATTGAGAGCTAGGGCACGGTCGAGAGAGTGAGAGAGCAGACTAAGTTGGCTTTGTGCTTTCCAAGGATTTGAGCCAAACAAAGAAGAAGGAAAAATAAGGCAAGAAAGAGATTAAAGGTATGAAACTAACCCTTTTTAATGTTGTGTTTGGTTTTGATGAAAACCCCAAATCGTAATAGAAGTGTTTTGAATGGTTGTAGATCAGTTTTGGGGTTGTTTTGGGTTAAGTTTGAAAGTGCTTTTGGGTTAGGATTGGTTTTGAGGAATTTTTGTATAAAGGAAATGTTGGGGTTTTTAGGGAGATCTTTGTCAATTTTAAAACCCGTGTTTTTTGTTTAGCCATAACTTGGCCGTCAACAATCGAATTGAGTGATTGAATTTAAGTAGTAGACTTACAAAAGAAAAATATCCTTGAAATAATTGTATTCAAACTTGGACCCCATTGGACGAAGTCGTCAAAGTGAGGCTCTATTTTTAGGCAAGTGCAGTTCGATTTGGTATAGTGTTCTGGTGTTTTAGGTGATTTTGGTATTTAAGCGTAAGTTGGGTTTTACTCGTCGAATTGAGTGATTCAAATTTCTGGATAAATTAGACTTCTATGAGAACAAATATTCTTGAAATAAGTGTATTCAAATTTGGACCCCATTGGACCCGAAATTCGTCAAAGTGAGGCTCTATTTTTGGGCAAATTCTGGTTCAGTTTGGTATAGTGTTGGTGTTTTGGAACAATTTTGGTATTTAGGCCATAAGTTGAGTTTTACTCATCCAAATTGAGTGATTCAAATTTCTGGATAAACTAGACTTCTATGAGAACAAATATTCTTGAAATAAGTGTATTCAAATTTAGACCTCATTGGACCCAGAAATTCATCAAAGTGAAGCTCTATTTTCGGGCAAATTCTGGTTTGTTTTGAAAATATAAGTAGTCGATTGTTTAAAGACATATCTTGAGTTCGGTGCTCGCGTTGAATGATTCCAATTTCTCAATAAAATAGATTTATAGGGAACAATGGACTTGAAGGAATTGGGTAAAAATATGGTTCATTTGTTCCCCGGAAAATTTACTTGAATGAAGTTGGGTGAAAACAACCCTAACTAGAGACCTAAATAAACTGACTAATATTGTTCTCGATTGTGATGGATTAGGGGTTGGTGTGAGATCTGACCGAAGAATGGGATTACGAGGATAGGAATCGAGGGTGACAACCTTTTGGGTTTGTTGTTCTCATGCCTCTCTTCTTATTTCTAAGTTTTGTGATTGTTGGTTGAAATGATTTTATTTGCATATGAATTGTTTTAAGCAATTTGGGAAAATTGATTTCAAATGCATTGCCATAAAAATTGCATGAGTATCAAAATGTATTATTTGGGTATAAATGTATATATAATACTGTAAATTACTATGACTGAGTTTTAATGCCCTTAATAGAATGTTATCCGTCATATTCGAGTTAAGGATAGATTAATTGTTATACAATAAGGGGTCGAGCCTAAGCGATGCGTGAGCGAAATTAAATATAGTGGCATATCGATCCGTAACCCAACGGGGTCGTATTGTGTTATAAAATGCTTTTATATCGGACTGCAGCCTAGCAGAACCTTGTCGGTGATTCCGTTATCCTAGGCACCGAAATAAATTGGTTAAATTTGTTTAAGGAAAAAATTATAAGTAATGTGTGAAATTCATGATTTGAGTTTTGAATGAAATATCGCATATGAAATTGTATACTTTGAAGTAATCAAATGATTTGTAATTGAAAGTATGTGAAATAAGCACATATATGTAATGTATATTGCATGGACTATTGAAATTGTGCGAAAACATTGTTTCAGAAAAGTTGCATATTTATGTTTAATTGAAATAAAGAAAGAATTGTATAGAACCACTAAACATGAAAATGCTTATTGAATTGTTTTATCATCCGTAGAGTCGCAGAAGTGACGGAACAAGCAAAAGGCAGGATTCGAAGTCATCGTCGAATCGTGCAAAGTATAAGTAAACGCTCCGTCTCATGCATACATTTCATCCCGTGACATTATTTGATTCTTTTTGTAATGAAACAAAAAATGTATAAGTTTTCATGAGAAGAACATATTTGATTGATTTGTGGAGATGAACTCTAATATTGTTTTGTAAATGATAAGGTTGAAAGGGGCATACATGTCATATTGAATGAAAGTGTTAATCTACAATGTTTTGTAAATGGATTTAGTGGTCCACATCCCCAGGTCCGGTCCATCCGATGTTAAAACCGATCCGTGTCCCCGGATCTGGTTCGGCCTCTGGGTCAGGTTGTGTACGGGGGCACGACACATATCTATCAAGCCCTAGGTATTTGTATACCTAAGCTCTGATATCAAGCTGTGACACCCAAAAATCTAGGGGTCCATTGATCATCCATCAACTCGCAGAATACCTGTGGATATCGTATAGCTCGCTTTCGGAACCTCTTGAAATTCAAAGAACTGCCCCACACGGTTAAACCATTCAGTTGGATCGTTGCCAACGAACTTAGGGAATTCCAGCTTGTTGAATCTGGACTGAAACAGTTGCCTATTGTTCCCAATCTCCTCTCCTTGAGATCTTCCTCTAGTACTGCTATTGGTGAATTCTCCTCGGGCCATGGAGGCCTCGACAAGTTGTTGAATGGAAACCTCCATTCTCTGTAAGCTAACCCTTATATCTTCCACTTCATTTCTCAGCTCATCAACCCCAAACTCCAAGGAATCGATCATTTTACGGTTAGTATCCATTTCTTCCAGCTCTGATATCAATTGATAGGTCCCAATCAAAGTGGAATAATTTTGGCCAAAGGGATAAAGTAGTTTCAAGGATAATTTGAAAGAAAATTAAAGATGCAAGCTCCAACTTATCTTTATTCATCAATGATAGCTATTTAAATACAATCCCAACATCACCCTAGATTTACATACACACCATTTAAAAAAAACAACAAACTCAAAAAAATAAAGGTTGAATGGAAATTAAATATTAAATATTAATAACTCTAAAACAGACTCTAATAACTGCTAACAAACTCCACTTCATGCAAAACTGACTGCAACTTCTTTATTCACATTTATTCTAAGGTCACTTGAAAATTTGACCCAGTCCTTAGTCTTTCCGTATGCTGACTCTGCCCCATTTATGCACCATGCCAACAACTTCATCTTGTAAAATTCTATATGTCATCGCATCCATAGACATGCTTATTAAATTGTTACAAAAGGTATTATAGTTAATCTAGATGGGATACGATCATTACATGACTACATGAACTATCTTTTTGAAATTCTTCATGTTTTTGTCAACAAAATCAAAGATGAAAGACTCAACAATTGAAAATTCTTATATTACTTTCTACCCTTGAATGATATAAACACGATCAAAAAATAAATTTTTATACTTAAATGCAAACAAAACATATTTCACGTTTCCTTCTATTTTAGCTATATATTTGGGAGTAGCTAATTTGATGCTTTGCTAAACCTAACACAAGCATCCTTTACTATTTAGGTTTCAAAATTAATTTAGTTTTTTTTATCCAATTAGACTTCTTAATCTATAAACCCAAAGAAAAGGAGAACATCATCTAATAATAGGTGAATATTTTCCATTCAATGTTCAATAGTAGTCTATATCTATATTAAATCTCAAACCATTTTGAAATTCAAGAATGGTATAAATCCAAGTATGTAATAATAACTTATGCCTCTTATTCAAACTATGGTTTGACCAGTGAAAGAAGATTTTGTTTAATTTTCTAGCTTGCTAAAGTAGGTTTGAGTGAGATATTCCTAACTTTAGAACGATTCTAACTTGTAAGACATCTTTCTGGGTGGTTATTCATTAAATTTTATTATTTTAACTTGATTATTTAACCAAGTTAGATACAAGTTTAGCTCTTCTGTTTATCCTTTTCTGTTTTACGGACGATATAAGATCTCTTGCTCCATACCTTTGGATTTTGTTAGTTATATATGTAAGATATATACATTAACCTAAACATGTTTCTACCATAGAAACATATACAAGATCTAAAGACTTACCTCCAACCATTGATTTTTGAAACACAAGACCACAAAACTCCTGTTTTTTCCTTAATTTACTCTCTCAAATTGATGATATTCTCAAAATGAAATCTCAAGTGAGAACAGAAAAAGAGTGTTCATCCTCTATTTATAGGTTCTCCTCTTAAGAACTTTTTGACGTTTCATTTCTGAAACAATGTTTGATCGTTACCATTTCAACGTTGCACCACTTTAGAAAAGCAAAGGGTTGCACCACTTCAAAAAATGTTAAAAACGTTACATTCTTCCACTTGTTGCAAACTTTAAAAAAAAACCTTTAAGTAACAAAATACATGAATCATAGAGGTAAGTCCTCCATACACTAGTATTTTCAACTATGTATTACAATGCATTTTGCTTCTTAAGTACTTAATGTGGTAACGAAACTTAATGAATGAACCCTATGTTTATTCTAGATCCAAATGAAATATATTTTCTCAAATTATTGAATTAAGTGCACATGAAAATAAGAAAATAATTGAATGCATAAAAATTTCATAAACCAAATGTATTATACAACTACAAAGAGGAAACAATCTCCATTTTGTCTACATGATCCTTAATTTCATTGGTGGCATGCCTTTAGTCAAAGGATTAGAAATCATCAACTTAGTACTATTATGCTCAATGACCACTTTCTTTTCCTTCACATATCTCTAATAACTAAGTTCTTGATGTTGATGTGTTTGCTTTGACTCACACTCTTGTTATTCTTAGCTAAGAACACTGTAGTTGAGTTGTCATAGAAAGTCCTTAATGGCCTAGAAATATAATCCAGAACTCTAAGCCTAGAAATGAAACTTTTAAGCCTTACACCTTGTGAAGTAGCCTCAAAACAAGAGATGAAGTCGGCTTCCAAAGTATAAGTGGCAATCAAAGTTTGCTCAACACTTCTGCAAGAAACAGCTCCACCAGCCATAATGAAAATGTATTTAGATGTTGATTTACGAGAATCAACACAGCCAGCAAAATTTGCGTCATAATAGCCAACCACATCAAAGTTGTCTATCTATCTATACATAAGCATGCAATCTTTAGTTCCTTGGAGATACCTCATGACTTTCTTTGCAACTCTCAAATGGTCTATACCTGGATTACTTTGATATTGCCCTAACTTTCCAAGAACATATGCAATTTCAAGTCTTGTACAAACCTGAACATACATAAGGCTTCCAATTGCTAAAGCATATGAAATATTCTTCATGGATTCCTTTTTTAAATCATTTTTCAAGCATTGGTTTAGACTTAACTTATAGCCCTTCACAATGAGAGCAACACTTGGTGAACAATTTTCATTAGAAATCTCTCCAAAACTTTGTTGATATAGGTTTCCTGTGATAGACCTAAAATACCGCGGGATCTATTTTTATGGACCTTAATGCCAATGACATAAGATTCCTCACCCATATATTTTAAATCAAAGTTTTTAGAGGAATTGTTTCACTTCATGCATCATACCCTTATCGTTGTTTGCAAGTAAAATAGCATCCACGTATAAAACATGGAAACAAATATTACTCCAATAGACCTTCTAGTATATACATTGATCCATGGGGTTTTCAACGAAACCAAATGAAGAAAAATCCCTCCATGGAATTTGTAATACCATTAATAAGGGGCTTGCTTCAAACCGTATATGGAATTCTTAAGCTTGAAAACCAAATATTCACCTTCCCTAGAAGAGAAACCTTTAGGTTGTTTCATAGATACCTACTCTTCTAGATCACTATTAAGAAATGTCATTTTCACACCCTTTCATTACAACTCAAGGTCGAAATGTGCAACTAATGTTAACATAATATGAAGAGAATCTTTCTTTGATACAGGAGAAAAGGTCTCTGTACAATCGATTCCTTCCTTTTGAGTGAATCCCTTAGCAATTAGTCCCGCTTTATATCTTTCAGTGCTGCCTAATGGTCTCCCTTAGCAAAGGTCTTCGTATATCTTTCATCCTTCATAGCATTATACCACAAATCAGACTCTTTACAACTCATGGCTTGTGAAATGGTTTCAGGATCATTTTGGGCTCTAATATCAGTTTCTTGTAGATACACTATGTAATCACAAGGAATTGTCGACTTTGTTTCACGTGTAGATCGTCTTGATGTTGGACCACCTTCTCCCCAAGGAGCTTGTGGTTCAATAGTTTGTTCAAGATTTTGAGGTAATTCCTCAACTTATTGAGTCACTACTGGTGGTTCCTATTTCCTTATGGCATAATCAATGTCCATCCACCCTAGATGATGAGAATCAAAGAACATATGATCTACTTCAAATGCCAATTGGGCTATTACAAGAGCAAGGGCTAATGAGTTTCAAGAGGCATTAAATGGGCTCATGAAGGAGTTCATTTGGAGCTGGCCAACTATTCCTGAGAAGAGTTAGGTCAGTCGAGCCTTTGGAGGAATTAGAACCAACAAAGAAGTCCAAAAGATCATAAATACCATCAAGGCTATTGATGGTGATCATCCACACGAATTTGGTAATTAAAAGGGACAAAAGAAGCAAGGAAATTCGTGCCCCGTCAATTATGCTCAATTAGAGGCTTATTTTTGGAAGAATTCGGCTTTTTGGTCAAGGCTTGATAGCTATCCATTATGGGGCAAATCATCAACTATCAATTTGGTCTCTTTTATGGTTGTGTTTTGTCAAATTGATATCTTTTATGGTTAAGAATTTTAAGGGTAAGTTTCCAATAAGGATAAGGATAATTACCTCCATATTGGTTTAAATAATTTTCGATTTCATTAAGTAAGTTGGATTATTCGATGCTAAAATTTTCAGTTTTTCCTTTCTTTCTTAGTCCTTAGGCCATCTCAAACTCTATATAAGGGGCCTTTGATGTAAGCTTTCAAAAACAACTTGAACGAATTCAATACTCTTGTGAGGTTTTTCTTTTCTTTCGGTTCTTGTATGAACTTTTGAGCTTATCAAGGTTAATCCTTGTAGTGCCAAACCTACGGCTCTTGATTCTTCCATAATCAATGGGACGAGGTTCTTTGGTTCTTTTACTTTGTTCTTACAGCTTTTGGTTGCCTATAACCAAGGGGACGGGGCCAGGGCCTTCCACTACATACGACTCTTGATGTAATATAGTCAAGGGGACGAGGTCATTTTCAGTCGTGTTTGAAGGTCCTTGGGATAATCCACATCGTTGGATGGATCTCGCAACCACAAAAGCATACAGGGTTCATGTCAGTAGCTGAAGAAGAATAATTTCTTTCCATATTTTGTAGTTGTCATCCCTAAGTTCTAGAATTTCTAGGCGTATGTCAATGCAAGTAGAAAGTGTTGGATATAGTGAATGAAATGGATGACATTCAATGAATAATTAATTTCGGAATTCTAAGAGTTTCACTGAATAATTCTTTGTTCATAATTCTATGAATTTCAGTTATATGGAATAATTGACACTCCAATGAATGAGATTAATGACATTCAATGAATAATTAATTTCGAATTCTGGGGTTTGGGAAGCAAGGTTTGGCATTCCAAAGGTATAGTCTCTCCTTTTATATAAAGGTTGTCGAGATTATTTCGAGAGAAAACCACCGAGTCAAAAGCAGTTATCGAGTCTCGAGTTTCTTCCTTCGTCCTTTATCGATGATAGTGCAAGCACATCATCAGTTCGCGGAGTAGCGACAAAAGTGCTTTGTCGATGAATTCGACCCAGTTTATCTTGGGAGGCCAGTGTGCATGGAGATCTCGAAGAACAGCGGAGACGAATCTGTTTTAAGGAGATCGTGACGCTCACAAGACTCAGCATTTTCGTATTATTTGGTTTCCGGGTTTTTTTTTCTTGTAATGGTCTTTTTTGCAGTCTTTACTTTCTCTCTGTAATCCTTGTAACAGGTATAACAGAAAGTTGATATACTATAAAAAGTTCAAAGACTTATGTTAGATTTGAGGCTTATATCACTAATTTCATGTGTTACCAATGTAAAAACATGCACTACATTATATCTAATTTAATAGTGATTATCTGTGGGCTAAATCTTTATTCAAATGATTCACTTTAACTTTATAATAGATAAATACCAAATTATTTAACTTTGATGGGTGAATAATAGCCAAGGATACCGATAGGTGCTTGTGTTTATATACACCAAGAAAGTCCCCAAGTAAGTGGAGAACTCATAATGGTCACGCTAAAAACCCACTAGCCTTGAGGCTCTTATCGCCCTTTTGTCAAAACTTTCCTAGACATGTATAGTCCAAACAAGTTACTACTTAATGTTCCTAGGCCTTGATACCAAATATAAGAAAAATACATTAACCTAAACATGTTTCCACCACATAAACATAAACAAGATCTAAAGACTTACCTCTAGCCATTGATTTTTGAAATGTACAAAACTCCTAATTTTTTCTTTGCATTACTCTCTCAAATTGATTGTGTGGACTAAACATGAATAGTGCACACAAGTTACCACTTAATTTTCTTAGGATTTTATACCAAATGTAAGAAATATACATTAACCTAAACATGTTTCTTCTACCATAGAAACATAAACAAGATTTGAAGACTTACCTCCAACCATAGAAACATAAACTCCTAATTTTTTCGTTGCTTTACTCTCTCATATATATTGATGGTATTCTGAAATAAAATTTCAAGTGTGAGAGTAAGAGAGGACCCATCCCTCTGTTTACCTCCAAACGTTGTTTCATTGTTAAAATGATGTCAACTCGTTACTATTTCAAAGTTTCAAATTCTTCAAATTAAGCATTGCACCACTTTAGAAAACGTTAAAAAAGTTACAATACACATATATTTGTATATAAATGCATAGATCTTTTGATAACTGTTTCACAGTTATTGCTCTAACTTTGGCCTTCAAATATCTTCGCGAAACCATAATAACTTGAACCTTTCATTTCTTGAATAATCAATAAACTTACGACTTTTAAAAAAAAAAAATAGTAACTCGTATATAAAAGGCAAAGATTTTCAAAGACTTAACTTAAAAGATAATAGTTTCCAAAAAATTGAGGTATTCAAATATTTTTATTATCCAAAATTCTAACTTTTTTAAAAACAAATTTTACAGAACATAAGCTAAGTTCATACTTTTTTGTAAAATAATTCCTATATTTTATTAATAATTTAATATTGCTTTTTTATTTTCTTAAAAAAATAAAGAAATAAATTGTATCTACATAAGATCAAATTTCTTTCTCTAACTATTCCATTTTGATATTTTGACGTAGTTTGTAATGTGATTGATCAACACATGATTTATCAACAAGAATAAACACACCTCAATCTTGAGACCAATTCTCAATCCAAAGAACAAAATAAAACAAAAGCTTTGATTTTTTTTTTTTTTTGATAAATTAGTAAAAGTGATAAAAATGTCTAAAATAAACCCTAAAACATCTATTTATACCCTATACAAGAATAATAGGAAATAAAATAATATTTCAAAAACAATAATAGGAAAGAAAATAATACTCCTAAAACAATAATGAGAAATATAAATAATATCCCAAAACAAAAATAGGAAAGAAAATAATACTCCCAAAACAATAATGGGAAATAAAAATAATATCCCATAAAATAAAGATAATATCTCAAAAACCCAAAATAAGGATTTTGGTTTATTTGATTTAATGCCCAGCGTCAATCAGCTCCGTTTGTAAAGAACTCATCCTTGAGGTACTTTTACATATCTAAGATTTATATTTGGTTGGAACAAGGTAAGATCAACAACATTGAAGGTCTTTGAAATTCCCATCAAACTTGGGAAGTCCACCACATAAGCATTGTTGCTGATCTTCTTAAATATTTGGTATGATCCATACTTTCTTTATTGAAGCTTGTTATGGCCACCTTGCATTCGAGTCTTGCTAATGAAAACCATCACCCCATCATCAACATATCAAACGATTTGAATCGTCTATGCTCGTATGCCTCCATCTTGTACTTTGCATTAACCTTCTCTAACTTGTTTGCCAAATCACCAACTGCTACTCTAAGACCAAGGACCTTTGGCAGCTTCACCAAATTTAAAGCATGATTAGGACACTTCATGTATACAATGAGTAGGGATCTACATTTGCCTTATGAGCGACGTTGTTGTATGGGTAAAATAAACATTGCTGTGGAAAAATCCCATTGTTTTGGTCTATGATGAGTCCAATAGCCTCCAAAGAGTCATCCAAAAGTGACTAAGGAACTTAGTGTCACGATTAGATGTAATAGTATTTGGCACTCCCTACAGCCTTACAACCTCCGTAAAGAATAGTTTGGTTGTAGAAGATGCATCTATAGTCTTCTTATGTGGCAAGAAATGTGCCATCTTAGAAAATGTATCAACCACAAAAAACACATAATCCATACCTCGTTGAGTTAGCGGCAAACCCAACACGAAGTCCATAGAAATATCCTCCCATATAGCATCAAGAATGGGTAATGGCATGTATAACCTCGTGTTTTGAGTCTAACCCTTTGCCCTTTGAGATACATGGCATCTCGACAATAGTAGTCACATCCCTTCTCAATCTAGGCCAATAGTATCTATCATTCACATATTCAAAGGTTTTATCTCTTCTAAGATGACCTGCTAAACCACCACCATGAAAGTCTCTAATGACCTTCTCACGAAGAGAAGTGCAAGGAAGACAAAGCTGCCCACTCTTCATGAGAAACCCATCATGTATATCAAAATCATCACAAAGTTATTTAAGCATACAAGTAGCCCAAACCTTTTTGAGGTCATCATCGTTGGCATACAATTCTGTCAATGTCTCAAAGCCTACTATCTCCAAACTCAAGGTTCTCATCAAAGCCACTCGTCTACGTAATGCATCCACCACCCTATTTTGTTGTCCTAATTTATGGACAAGCTTATAAGGGAATTTCTCTATGTAACCTTACCACCTAGCATGCATATCACTTCTAATTTGCTTCTATGAGATAATGCTCAGTATATAGAATGAAATCCTTGGCTATGAGATAATGCTCCAAAGTTTTCAACGCCCTCACAATAGCATAAAATTATTTGTCATAGGTAGCCCATTTACGCCTTGCTTCACACAATTTCTCACTAAAGAAAGTTATCCGCCTCTACTCTTAGGATAAAACATCCCTATACCCACTCCGCTAGAATCACACTCTACCTCAAATAACTTCTCCAAATCTAGTAATGTCGAGACAGGTGTTGTGCTTAACTTCTCTTTAATCAAAGCAAAACTGCTCTCTTGCTCCTCGCCCTAATGGAACCTTTCTTTCTTCAAACAATTAGTAATAAGTGTTATAATGCTACTAAAATGTTTGATGAAACTTTTATAAAAGGTTGCTAACCCATGGAAGCTCATTACATCACTAACATTCTTTAGGGTAGATCATTCCCTTATAGCCTTCACTTTCTTCTCATCTACTTTAATTCCCTCACTACTCACCACATAGCCAAGAAATAACAAATTATCTGTCATAAAAACACATTTTTTCAAATTTGCATATAATTTATTTTCCCTCAACACCTTAAACACTTCACTAAGGTTTCCAACATGCTCCTCTTTCGACTTACCATGAATCAAAATATCATCAAAATAAACAACTACAAATTTGCCCAAGAAAGGTTATAGTACCTGATTCATAATCGCATAAAAGTACTAAGAGCATTTGTTAGCCCAAAAGGCATAACTAACCATTCGTATAGTCCATCCCTTGTCTTGAATGTTGTCTTCTACTCATCACTTGGATGGATTTTGACGATAGCCACTCCTCAAGTGAATCTTAATAAATACAATTGCTCTACTTAACTGATCAAGCATATCATCTAACCTTGGAATAGGATATATCCAACAACAATTTTTATTGATTGCCCTACTGTCAATACAGATTTGTCAACTCACATCTTTCTTAGGCGTCAACAAAGCTAAAACTGCACATGGGCTCATACTTGCCTAAATATGCCTCGTGCTTAGCAACTCTTCTACTTTCTCCCCTAAGATTTCATTCTCCTTGGGACTCATCCTATAATGAGGCAGATTAGGAAAATAAGCACCTGGAATCAAATCTATATGGTGTTGTATGTTACGCATAGAAGGTAGCCTTGCAGGTAAATCTTCAGGAATCACAACATCAAACTCCTATAACAAAGTCTACATCTCCCCCGGAATTTGAGCCCCAACTAAATCTCTATTTTCTACCTCTTCATTCACAACCATTAAATGCACTCCCAAGGTCTTCTTCCACTCGCCCATAAGTGAAGATGGGTCATGCACAATAGTTACAAAGTTCGTTCCCTCCGCTTGTAAAGCCTTGAGTTGGTTCTTCTTAGTGAAAGGCACTAGTGTATATTTTATTCCCTCTTTCTCTAATTGATACAAGTTACACCTGCATGAGTGCTTTGCATCCACATCATACTGCCAAGGACGCCTAAATAAAATATCATTATACTTGCCAATAGAGAAGGACACCTTACAACGTTCATTCACCCAAATACCACCAACTTCTTTAATCCACCCAATAGAATATGGGTTGGGGTGAGTTTCCGTCTCTAACTATAGAATCTCCACAACATCTTAACTTATAATGTTCTCCTGACTCCCACTATCGATAATAAGATCACACAAATACTTTGCAATTTTTAGTGCGAAGAGCTTATAATACAGGTCATCCACCACCTTCGGAGATAACGCAGACTCTCCTGCATCGAATGTACTCTTCCTGCTAATATTCCTCATATTCATAATCCCCATCATGTCCGCACACCTCATCCTTTGCAACATCACCGTCCTTCTCCATTACATTTCATTGCAACTCGTTAGAACATTCATAAGACGGTGGCGACCTCTCACATTTGCCTTTAACATCGAAGGCTGCCCATAAGGGTTATTGTTTTTGTCAAGCACGAAAATATTACTCTTACCTCCTTCCACTAATATACTTTTCCATTTTCCTAAACCAATATTAGAAATCTCCACAATATCGGGCACGACTAGAGGCATTTTTCCGATGTCACTTGGAGCCTTATTGTCTACCCCTCAATATCTTCTATAATTAGTACTATAGGTTTGTTCCTGAATGAGTAACTCAGCTTTCATGGCCAAATTTCTAGCCCTTTGCACACTGAAAACCATCTGCACCCCAATTTTATCTCTAATAGTTTGCTTCAACCCACTCAATTATCTCATCGCCTATTGCTTCTCAGTTTTTAATAACTGATTCCTCTTTAACAATCTAAAAAATTCAGCAATAGATTCATTCACAATCCTACTACCTTGTGCACATCTTTGATAAGCATAAAAAATATATTGTTCATAGTTCGAAGACAAAAATCTACCTCGTAATAATTGGTTCATCCTAAGCCATGTTTGAACCGGACCACGCCCCCCTCTTATCCTCATCTCCCTCAATCTATCCCACCATATTGATGCTCCCATTTTAATCTATAAGCAACAAATTTAGCCTTTCTATCCTTGGGCAATTCAGTATAGCCAAAGAACCTATCAACTTCAGTCAACCAATCTATAAACCCTTTAATATTAAGATCACCACTGAAGTTAGGGATATCTACCTTTAGTTTGTATTCGTCGTTGCCTCTGTAATTTGGTTGCCACTACCTTCCACCTCTTTGTCTACCACGTGGATTTGTAAATTCACCTAAGTCGGCCTCATCATCTGAAGTGTCATCAAATCCTGTGACTAGCATTCTTTGATTTTGTATTTTTGGAATGGGATTAAAAATGGTTTAACAAGGTCAATTCCTTCGCCTTGTTCCTCATCATGATTCCTACACCCTTGTCCATTAGTACTCAATAACGCTGCAATTGTGTTTGTACTATTTATAACTGCTGAGTTAAATTTTGTAGTGATTTTTGTTGCTCATTAATCGACCTCCAAATAGCCTACAATCTCTAATCACCATCTTGAGATTGGTTGCCAACACTTGCATTTGTATTAGCCATCGATTGGGAGAAACCAACTCTGATACCACTTGACACAACGTGTAGCTTAACTGATCAACACACGATTGATTAACAAGAATAAACATGTCTCAATCCAAAGACCAATTCTCAATCCAGAGAACAAAATAAAGCAAAAACTTTGATTTTTTTTTTTTTTATAAATTGATAAAAGTGCCTAAAACAAACCTTAAAGCATCTATTTATATACCATAGGCATAATATGAGTATAATAGAAAATAAAATAATATTAAAAAACAATAATAGGAAAGAAAATAATAATTCCAAAACAATCATGGGAAATATAAATAATATCTCAAAACAATAATGGAGAGAATATTATACTCCCAAAACAATAATGGAAAATAAAAATGATATCCTAAAAAATAAAGATAATATCTCAAAACAACCAAAATAAGGATTTTGGTTGATTTGATCTAACGCCCTGTGTCAGTCACCTCTACTTGTGAAGAACTTGTCCTCGAGTTACTTTCTTCATATCCAAGATTCATATCTAGCTAGAACAAGGTAAGATCAGCAACATTGATTTGAAATTCCCATCTAACTTGGCAAGTCAGCCATAAGCATTGTTATTAATCTTCTTAATAATTTGGTATGGTCCATACTTTCTTTGTTAAAGCTTGTTATGGCCACTTTGCATTTGAGCCTTGCTAATGAAAACTATTACCTCATCACAAACATCAAAGGCTGGCTGTCTGCTCTTAGTACCGTGTATGTTCGTGAGCAGTGACCCACTCCGTCCACCAACTTCTACCTTGGGCCTTCAGGGACCTTTGGCCACTTCACCAAATCTAAAGCATGATTAGGACACTTCATGTATACAATGGAAAATCAGGATCTACTTGTTGCACTATGAACGACGTTGTTATAGGCAAACTCCGCTTGTGCTATGGACAAATCTCATTGCTTTGGTATATCCATGCAAATACTCCAAATAAGATTACCTAAAGTCCTATTAACAACCTTTGTCTGCCCATCTTTCTACGGATGTGTTGTACTACTGAAGTTCAATGATGATTCAAATAGCGTCCAAAGAGTCATCCAAAAGTGACTAAGGAACTTAGTGTCACGATCAAATGTAGTAGTATTTGGCCCTCCATGCAATCTCACAACCTCCTTGAAGAATAGTTTGGCTATAGAAGATGCATCTGCCGTCTTCTTACACACTACAAGAAAATTGAAGAATAGAGACGGAAAATAGAGACGGAAACTGTTTCCCGTCTCTATTTAGAGATGGAAAAATTTTCGTCTCTAAATTTCCGTCTCTAAAAGTGGTGCGATAGGTTCCCTCCAAAATTTGAGACCGAAAATAGAGACCGAATACTGGAACTAAATAGGAAGCGGAATATTTTTTCGTCTCTAATTTTCCGTCTCTAAATAAGACGGAATCCTTTTAAAGTCTATTTTAGGATATTTATTTTCCCTCTCCTTCTTTTCCTTCTCTCCTTTATCTTTTCCCCTTTCTTCCTTCCCTCCTCGTAGGCGAGAACCTGCGTAGCCCAGCCCCTCTCTCCCCACCGTCGTTCGCGAGATGTTCCTCCTTCATGTGTGCCCCCTCCCAGTGTTACTTCCCTTTTCCCTTTCTTCCTATCGGCGTCTGCATCTCTTCCCCACCGCGACGCCGGTGCTCCTTCCTCCCAGTGACTGGCGTGATCAGGCTTCCTCCCCTCGCCACGCCGGCCGTCGGCCTTCGGCCTTCCTTTGCTCCCCCCTCCTCCGATAATGGTAGTCGCAACTAGAGGTAATTTTTTTTTTCTGCAATTTTTTTTTGTGTTATTTTTATTTATGTGATATATAATGTTATGTGTTAATTTATTTCATTGGTTTATATTTTGATATTATTTTTATTATTCTATTTAATTTATATTTTGTAATGTTATTTGTTCTAATTTATATTAATTAATTTGTAATGGTTATTTTTCAATGTAATTTGTTCCAATTAATTCATAATAGCTAATGTAGTTTAATATGTTGGTTGGTTAATACTTTATTGTAGTTTAATATGTTAATTAAGTAGTTTAATGTAGTTTAATATGTTGGATTATCTGCAGGGCTGTGCTTGGTAAAGCTACCTCGGAGCTCGGCTCAGACTCGGCTCGAAAAGCTCGCTCGGGCTCGGCTCGTAGGCTAAGCAATGAGCTTAGACTATGGTAGGCACGATAAATTTCGGGGCTCGGCTCGGGCTCGGTCTGGCGCTTCGGCTCGTGCCGCTGAGACCCATCGTCGCTGAACGAAGGCTTCCGCCTACGGTCTCCGACCAGCGGGATCGCAGTCCTTCCACCGGTGCGATCCCGACTTCGAGTAGCGCGGTAAAATGTCAGTCATGTCGGATATTGATCATGGCGGATCCCTCGAAGCTCCGTCCAATCGATATGGATGGCAAATCGCGTGAATCCTCATGAAGTCGTTAAGGAGCGCTAACGGCGAAGGCGGCCCGAGAAACTTCCGGCGAATCCACGCCGTCGGGCGGGGGTATGCCTAGATCTCCCAGATCTGCTCGGTAGCGGAAATGGTACCCACGATAAGCCTTGAAGGAGTGTTGGCGACGGTATGTTCCAGTGTGGATAGCGTGAAGAAGGTGCCGGCAAAGGGGACGTCGGGGAAGGACATGGATGTTGGGTATGACCCACTGGTACGATTGGTCGATCTTAGTGTACAAGATTCCGATTACAAATATGAGGGTGGGGCTCTGACCACCAAACTATAGAATTTAGTGGCCATGAGCTTAGACAAGGTTTGCCCGATCTTAGGTACGTGAGGCAAATGCACGGACCTTGTCTGATCAATTCGAGCTGATGAACAAGGATCCAATCTCAAATCTTGGGGTATTGGGGCCCTTTTGGATACTGGTACTGGACTTAACCCAGTGCATCTAGGCGTGGGTATGGGTAAAGGCATCAAGGGTGATCGTGGGGTGGGGTTTCATAGAGGAAACAAGGAATGACATCTTCAGGACTACGGAATGGAACGAGTGTAGCCTTAGGGAGTGCCAGGTCATTCTTGGGTATGAAAATTTGCGCCGACCGGTTCGACATGGTGGGCAGATTCTGGATCTCCAGTCCGGTAGTGGTGAAGCCTTGAAATTAATCATGCGCGTCTTAGTGATCGGGAGGGTGGTGGCTAACCAACCATGTGCAGCGATTATATATTTCAAAATAGTTTACATTGTTACTAATGAGGTTTGCTTAAGCGAGATCTTGTTGATATATTATTTCTTTATTTAGATAATTGATTAAAACCAATCATATTTCTTATTCAATGATTTGGTATCTTATATCTTCACTATAAAATTTCTACTTGTTTTAGTGTTCATAATTTTTTTCGTTCTCGAGTTGTTTGGTGGAGTCGGCGTAATCAAGGGAAACAAATGTTGAGTGGCTTTAGCAACTTTAGCATCATTTCTATAAATCAACTAAAGGTAAAACAAATCCCATAGAAAATTATTTCCTTAGTGATGTATTTGTTATCCAGTTGATTCTGAAAAGTTAAAAAGTATATGGTGAGCTTGAGGATTGATTCTGTCCTGGCTTGTATGGGCTCGAGGATTGGGCTTGAGCTCGAGGGTTGGCTGAGCTCGTTCATATTATGGAAAACGAGCCCTAATGAGCTCAGAAGCCAAGCTTTTTTTAAATCCAAGCCAAGCTTGAGCTTTGATTTAAAAGCTCGTTCAAAGCTTCATTTCGGGCTCGAGGCCCACTCATAAATTAACAAGCCTAGCTCGAAATGTTCAAAGCTCGGCTCGGCTCGGCTCGTTACCAGCCCTAGTTAATACAAATTAATAGTTAATTAATTTGTATTTTAATTTGTTCTAATATGTTTTACTATGTTGTATTATTTGAATATATTGTGTTATATTTGGGAGTGTAATTATTTTAGTCTTTTCATTAGCGTGCATAATTTTTTATATCATTTGAATGTGGTATTTAGTGTTATTTGAATATATAGTTATGTCGATTTGTGTATGTACATTGAATTGTGTATGTATATTGTTTTAATGAGATAAATATGTGTAAGTCACAATCATGTTGTGGAGTTGCGATTGGTTGATATTTTACCGAAGTGTTAAAATTGCTAATGTTTGACAGGGGGATAGGGACCCGTATAGGGAACTACATCCGTTTTTACAAAATATATAGGGAAGTGAAATTTTTTTTAAATTATGGACCATTTGTTAGTGTTGGGACTCATATTTACATTACGAACAGCCGTTAAAATATGATATTACATGTCTACATGTATTCTTGTTAGTAGAGTCTTCTATGGGCGGTCGCGCCATATAAGTGAGTTGTTTTTACACACACTCATACAGCAGCGGAATCATGACGGTGTGACATTCGTCGGCGATCGTGCTAAGAATATGAGATTCATACACTAATTTCAAAACTTAATATTCTTTTTCTTTAACCTACTAGTTTCATTTTACTATTTACATAACATTCGGTTAATTTTATTCTTGGAGGCGAGTAGTAGAGAGTCTTGAGTCGACGAATGTAGCGATAATGTTGATCATGCTCGTGTATATTATGAGGCTATTGGCGGTAGGGATCGTCATGGACGGGTCTTTGGTTTGGGCTCCTACGCTAATGTTTGTTATTCGCATGCGTCCTCCTCCTCCTCGGCTACGACTAGTAGGCTTGCGGCAACTACCAATGAGGTCATTGAGCTACGCGATACGATCGACGTACTAATGGACCGTATCAATAGGCTGGAGGACCGTTAACCGTGGGTGCATAGCGACCCATGGCCGTCTGTGATCGTGCGTTCTCCTCCATCTTAGTTATTATTTTTTAGAATTGTATCTTTTTTTATTTGTAATCTCACTACACTTTTTATATATTAATACATTATCTGATACAATATGTTCATATTTATTTATTGTTTATTTAATTTTTTTTAATATATAAAATTAAGGAATAATTTAAATTTAATATTATTTATTTTAATATATTAAAATTCCAATAAATTAGAGACGAAAATTCATTATATAAAATTGAAATTTAAATTGAATATTTATTTATTTTAATATATTAAAAAAATTCAATAAAAATAGAGACGGAATTGATTTTTTGTCTCTAAAAATAGAGACGGAATTGATTTTTTGTCTCTAAAAATAGAGACGGAATAAATTATTCCGTCTCTATTTTATATGACAAGGAATTGATTTAGTCTCTATTTTTTAGAACCAGAATGTCACCGTCTATTTTTAGGAAACGAAGAGGCGTTTCGGTCTCTAAAAATAGAGACGGAACTCAAGATTCCGTCTCTATTTCTAGAGACGGAAAATCAATTCCGTCTCTGAAAATAGAGACGGAACATTTTGGTCTCTAATTTTTAGAGACCGACGAAATAGAGACGGAAAATTTCCGTCTCTATTTCCGTCTCTATTTTCAATTAGAGACGGAATTCCGTCTCTATTTTCCATCTCTATTTCTCAGATTTCTTGTAGTGACATGGCAAGAAATGCACGATCTTTGAAAACCTGTCAACCATAATAAACACAGAATCCATGCCTCGTTGAGTTCACGACAAACCCACACGAAGTTCATGGAAAGATCCTCCCACATAGCAATAGGAACGAGTAATGGCATGTATAACCCCATGCTTCGAGTTTGACCCTTTGCCCTTTGACATACATAACATCTCGACACAATAGTAGTCACATCCCTTCACAAATTAAGCTAATAGTTTCCATCCTTCACAGATTCGATGGTTATATCTCTTCCAAGATGACCTGCTAAACCACCACCATGCAAGTCTCTAATGACATTCTCATGAAGAGAAGTATGAGGAAGACAAAGTTGCCCACTCTTCATATCAAAATCATCACATGGTTGTCTAAGCACACAAGTAGCCTTAACCTTTTTGAAGTCATCACAGTCTGCATACAATTTCATCAATGTCTCAAAACCTACTTTCTCTAAACTCAAGGTTCTCATCAAAGCCACTCGTCTACTTAATGCATCCGCCACCCTATTTTGTTGTCCTGATTTATGGACAAGCTTATAAGAGAATTTCTCTATGTAAGCTTACCACCTAGCATGCATATCATTTCTAATTTTCTTCTGTGTACTTAAGTACTTCAAAGCCTGATGATCAATATAGAGAATGGAAATTTCAATTTCTGGAAAAATGGCAAAAATCGTAATTTCGGTTACGAAATTGTAATTTCGGTAAAAAATCCGGAATTTATTCTCTGGATCTCGGATGATGAAACGGATTTAACCGTTGGAATCGTCTCGCGAAATCTAGCTAGCACGTAAAATTTCATTGAATTCCGAGATAGTCGGAATTTACACGTTTTTCAAGGCATCGCGGTTCGGGTGTCGTAAAATGATTTTTCGATCTTCTGTGAAAGTGTCAGCATATAACAATCTTTGCGTGTGCCATAAGTGGTATGAGTATAGAAATGATGAAAATGGACGGCGAGATAGTGCGAATGTCAAAGCGGGAAAGAAGGACATGATTGGTATTAAGGAAAAGATTTAAATGATAATAAGACAAAGCAATTAAATAGTGTTGCTTAACTTCATTAAAACAAGACCAAAAACGAAGCGAGGGGAGGAGACGGTAGCCATTTTCGTTTGGTTTTTAGAGAGAGAAGGTTAGACCTGGAATTAAATGGAAGATCCGGCCGTCGGTCTTCGGAATGAAGGAGAAGCGCTACGCGGAGAGGGCTTGGCGTGGAGTGCCGGATTTAGGGAGTTTACTCGACTCGAGAGGTAGGGGTTTCTCCTACTTGAGTTTATTCTTGGTTTAAGTGTATTTACAATGTTGCGTTGAATGAGACGTGAGGAGCCGTTGATCGATTAAAAACTTGGGCAAGGGTGTTGATTTGGCAGTGTGGACCGGTCGTGGCTGTCCACGGGCTGATGTGGGTTCCTAGTTTGGGCATTGATGTGAAAATGTGTGCTTTGATGTGTATGAGGCCGGAATCGGTCAAGAAATACGGGTTCACAAAGTGAACCGATAATTTAATGTTTGATAGGAGCGGTAACCTGGGGTTTTCTTGTTCCGGCTTGATGATCCGCAAATAAATTTTGTGAAAATATGTGTTTGGTCGAGTGATTCAAGTGGAATTGCTTGTGTTTGATAGTGCCGTGAGCTAATCTTTGGTGTATGAAATTACAGAAATTCGCTAACATGGATTGTGTGATTTAAATTATGAATATATGCATGGTGATATATTTGCATATGTTATATGAGTTATTGAAATGGCATCATAATGCATTTCATATGCCTTTAAGTTAGCGCAGAGATTAGGTGAGTGCATGACATGGAAAATTGAAAGAAAAGCGAAACGTTTTGAAAGGAATTTCACAGGATGAATTTCAGAAGAATGGGGTTGGGAGACGGTCAAATGGTCATTTCGGATATGAGGCCATGGCCCCATTTCGGAGGTTCTCGACACATTCGCTAGGAGGGTAGTCCCGTATTTTCACCAGATGCTTGATCGTATAGTTTCGAAAACAACGAATTGTTTTGAAAGATGTTTTTCTCATACATGGCTTGGCGGGTGTGAGGAGTCGATGGGACTCGGGGTATGAGTTGATCGTGTAGACATTAGTAGGATCATGGATTTGCTTGAATGTGTGTTTGTTTCCCTGGAGCATTACCTGCATATGCGTAGGTGGAGAGTAGCGGCCCAGGGTGATTCATTTCACGGCGTTAAACAGCCTGTGAGGGATATTATATTTCACGGTACGGGAGCGTGAGAGGGGCCAGCTCGTCTGGGTAGTGTAGAAGAAAGCCGGAATGTGGCTTTGATGGTTCGACATGTATTAGAATTCTCTAATTTTAATATATGTGTTGTATAAGAGTAGAATTTGAACTCTTGAAACTATTGGATATAGTTGGATATAGTTGGATATATATATTGTGAAGAATATTGTAGTATGGGCCCAAGAGGCCGTTTTTATCCATGTTTTACTCAGGTATTTGGATATTGATGTTGGTTGGGACATGTTTTGTATTTGGGTAGAGCTCCCCGTACAAAGGAGACTCTGCCCGATTTTCGTGAAATGTGGTCCTTTAGGCATTCGAAATATTCATTAGTTGTGAATTTAGTCAGCGGACCGGAGTTTGGGGCGTCACAGTCTGCATACAATTTCATCAATGTCTCAAAACCTACTTTCTCTAAACTCAAGGTTCTCATCAAAGCCACTCGTCCACTTAATGCATCCGCCACCCTATTTTGTTGTCCTGATTGATGGACAAGAAACACAGAAGAATTTCTCTATGTAAAGCTTACCCACGCATGCATATCATTTCTAATTTTCTTCTGTGTACTTAAGTACTTCTAAGCCTGATGATCAATATAGAGAATGGAATCCTTGGCTACAAGATAATGCACTAAAGTTTTTAAAGCCCTCAAAACAGCATAAAATTCTTCGTCATAGGTAGCCTATTTACACCTTGCTTCACACAATTTCTCACTAAAGAAAGTTATTGGTCACTTCTCTTGGGATAAAACAACCCCTATACCCACTCCACTAGCATCACACTATACCTCAAATAACTTCTCAAAATATGGTAATGCCAAGACAGGTGTTGTGCTTAACTTCTCTTTAATCAAAGCAAAACTGCTCTCTTAGTCCTCGCCCCAATGGAACCTTTCTTTCTTCAAACAATCAATAAGAGGTGTTAAAATGCCACTAAAATGTTTGATGAACCTCCTCTAAAAGGTTGCTAACCCATGGAAGCTCCTTACACCACTGACATTCTTTGGGGTAGGCCATTCCATTATAGCCTTCACTTTTCTTACCATCTGCTAATTCATAAACACTCACCACACATATCAGAAATAACAAATTATCTATCACAAACACATTTTTTCAAATTTTTATACAATTTTGTGTTCAATAACACCTACAATTGTGTTTGTACTATTTCGAACTGCTGAGTTAAATTTTCTATTGATGGTTGTTTCCCATTAATCGACCTCCAAACAGCCTGCAATCCTCGATCACCATCTTGGGATTGGTTTGCCGTAATACTTAAGTATTAGCCATCAATTAGAATCCATTTCGGATATCACGATGCGTGTTGCGATTAGTCAAGCATACAAGTGTCAGTAAGAATAAGCAGCGTCTCAATCCGAAGACCAATTTTCAATCCAAAGAACAAAATAAAACAAAAGTTTTGATTTTTTTTTTTGATAAATTTATAAATTTGAAAAAAGTGCCTAAAACAAACTCTAAAGCATTATTTATGACCTATGCATAATATGGGTATAATAGGAAAATAAATCATATTCCAAAACAATAATAGGAATATAAATAATACTCCCAAAACAATAATGAGAAATATAAATAATATCACAAAATAATATTATGAAAGAAAATAATTCTCCCAAAACAATAATGGGAAATAAAAATAATATCTAAAAAATAAAGATAATATCTCAAAACAATAAAAATAAGGATTTTGATTGATTTGATGTAACGACATGCGTCATATTCTAACTTTTGTCTTCATCCATAATACTAGATTCTCTATTTGTACATAGTTGTGCACCTGAATCAATTGGAAATCTATTTAGCACGTACATTTTACTTCTTATGTCACGAAAGAGAATCATGACCTTTTCCTATCTTCTTTTGCCTATTGATCTTTTTTTTTCTTTTGGTTCCTTGTAATAATCTAAAGATGTTAAGAATTTGGAACATTAAAGAGCGATGATATCATCAAGGCAACAATGAAGATCAATGCAAATATTGTATATTAACAAATTAAATATGTTATTTTGTTCTTTTGTATGGCTTGAGTCTTTTTTTTCACATAACAAACTAAATTAAGAATCCATTTGGGAGTAATTTTGAAAGGGGTTAACGGTATTCATAATACTTAAGAAAACATTTTTTTATAAAAATTAGGTTTTTGAAAATTTTTTGAAAGCAATAAAAAATTTGGAGAATCATATTAAGTGATTAATGGACAATAATTTAGTAAAGAAGATTGTTCTATTGTCATATAAAACTATACTATCAAAGTATTATTTTTAGTTCATAGCTAAACACTTATTGATTATTTTTAAAAATATTTCTAACGGAAATGCTATTAACAACAAAAGCTAAAGGTAAAAAATATTTTAACTAGGATAACTCCTAAATATTTTTAAGAGGCAACTCCGTGGGAGTTGTCGAATGGGTCTTGAATACTTAGTTTGCGACCACTGAGCAGTGTTTTAAGCATTTTTGAGCAGTGTTTTGGCTCCGATGGTAGGTGTGAGGAATGGGATGTCGTTTTAATGAATTGATGTTTTAACATTAAAAATATAATTGAAACTGCCAGAATATGGGATGAAATATAGTCGTTGAGGAAAAGCGATAAGCCCGGCGAATGAAATTTATTTCTGGCCATATAAATTCTCTCAAAGTTGTCGAATATGTCGCAATACTGGATGGCATTTTGCCTCGATGCACTTTCAGGTTGGAGCTAATTTTTGTCGTTGAGGGTGTCGTTTGCATTTGTTATAGGGATGGCCTTTTTGATATGACTCCGTTAAGGTTGCTCTGAAGATGACACACAAATCGAATTAGAGTAGCATTTACTTATGGAATAGGCAAAGAAAAAGAGGGTATTAAGAGTAGAAAGAATTAGTTAGTGCAAACACATTCTTCACAGGTGATAAATCAAAAAATTAATCCTAACCACATTCCTTTTCTCGTGTTTTTCTCAGAAACCAAACAAAAAAATTTCCCACCAAACCCAAGTCATCACATCAAAACTCACAACCCAAAGGCCAGATGGATCTCTCCGCCCATGCTAAGCAGTTCTGGCCCGTCCGCACTTTCCAAAGTCATTTTTAATCGCTTTGTCCACCATAACATTAACCAACAAGGCACAATCATTAATATATCAGAAGTAGAACGAAATCAAGACAAAAATGGAGTTAATCCAAATTATCCATTTAAGAATGAACATGCCCAGAAGAACCCTCCTTGTCCATACAGTAACTCATCTGGAAAGAAAAAGAAAAAGAATTGATAACTGATATTCTTATACGTGCAAGAAACATCTACAGCAAACACGGATGATTAGTTCTTGCAGAAACAGTAATAAAAGTACTGAGTCATATACCTTCAAGCATGTAACAATATATAACTTATGCCTCTTCCTCAAACAATGGCCTGACTACTAAAAGTGAAAGAAGATTTTGTTTAATTTCATCAAGACAATAATGAAGATCAATGCAAATATTGTATATTAACAAATTAAATACGTTCTTTTGGACTAGAATAAAATGAAAATTTTATAGGTATGCTTTGTACCTTTTTTGCATAACAAACTAAATTAAGAATCCATTTGGGAGTAATTTTGAAAGGGGTTAACAATATTCATATTACTTAAAAACATTTTCTTATAAAAATTATGTTTTTGACAAATTTTTTAAAGCAATAAAAAATATGGAGAATCATAGTAAGTGATTAATGGACAATAACTAGTAAAGAAAATTGTTCTATTGTCATATAAAAGGATACTGTCAAAGTAATATTTTTTGTTCATATCTAAACACTTAGTGATTTCTTTTACTAATATTTCTAATGGAAATGCTACTAACAAAAAAAGTTAAAGATAAAAAGCATTTTAGCTAGAATAACTCATAAATAGCCTCTAAGAGATGATGGACAAATAAAATTAGAGTAGCATTTTATAGAATAGCAAAAGAAAAAGATGGTATTAATTAAAGTAGAAAGAATAAGTTAGTGGAATTACAACATTCGTACCTGTTTCATGAACATCTCGCGTATGGTGGTATTCAGGTCACTCTTCGGACATACATATAAATTAAAACTCATTTGTTGAGATTCTAGCCTCGGTGTTTCTAAGACTCCGTTGCAAAAACATTCCATCTTAGGGCATCCTTTCACCTTGGTTTCTTCCAAGGATGGGAATCGAAAGGTGTATCTTGCAGAGCAGAAGCTTTTCAAATTTGGCAAATAATCTAGTGTTATGCTCTTTAATCTAGTGAACTCAATCTCAATATCATCTGTTGGTTCATCTCCCTCAATTCCCACTATTTCTTTCACCTTCTTGCATCCTTCTATAATAAGCTCTTTGGGTTGCACCAATCTTTTGGCTGTTGATAGTGTTAGCACATTTATCAAACTCTCACATTGAACCACCTCTAGAGTCTGAAGATTCTGAAAACACGGTTCTAATCTAGATAGATACATCAACTTCTGTAGATCCTTCAGGTGCATTTCAATTAATCGTGGAAGTGTCTCAACATGGAATTCTTCACTTGGAAGCCTTTCCACTTGGATAATCTCGTTCACTGAATTACACTTTTTCACCTCTAGTCGTTCAATGTTATTTAATACTTGAACATTACTCAAGGAAATCACAACTGAAATACCATGATGCTTTGATATACTCAACACTCTTAGTTTAGGAAAGGACATCCTTGAAAATTGGCCCTGCCACATCTCCACTGTGCCACTTAAGGTCAAGCTCTCCAAATTAGGGAATGCTTCCTAACAAAACCAATTGCACAACAGGAGTGACATTTCATATATGTGGACAAAATATATGGTAAATAAATAACATACAGAGAAACTTTCTTTAAGGTAAGCTTACAAACAACTAAATAAATGAAATACAAAACCAAGTCTTAAAGTTAAAACTCATGACCTAAAAACTAACAATCTTATTCCCTAACCACTCGTCAAATGCTATACATCAAACTCATTTCATCTACAACCCTAACATTTATATATATTTGATAATTATGGTTGATTACTATTACTATTATAATTAGGAAAAATTGACAAGAATAATCCCAACTTTCACCATTCTTCTTTAAATAGTCCCACATTTTGATTAACTGGGAATAATCCCAAGTTTATTGGGTGGCTTCCCAAAATGGTCCTAAGTGAAATTTAACGGGGTTAAACAGGTCAATAATGTCACGTGTCACTATCTGATTGACCCCCAAAATTTTTATTTCTTTTAAAAAATTAAGTTTGATCCCCACCATCCCCTTTCCCCTCCCCCTCCACTGGTGCCCATCTCCCAGCACCACCATTAAGCCACGGCCAAGAAATGATGCAACAACAACGGCCACTACCACCACACTACCCACCCAAAAGCCGTTTTTAGTTATTGTTTGTTTCTAGGTGAAATTTGTAGGAAAATTTTCAGGGGTTTGGACCAAAGAAATAAGAGTTAAATAATTCAGTTGATCCTCAAGTGGGGTTTCTCTCTTGTATGCCAATTTGAGAGTGCTTATGATTTTTAATTAGGGTTCTTCCACTATGATTGATTTCTGGGTTTATCTTTGAACCCCCAAATTTGTAAGTTTTGCTTGTTAATTTGTTCATTTATGAATCATGAATGGAGTTCAAAAACTTAATTTTGATTCTTTGAGAACCTTGTGCAGGGCTCCTATAACTATAACATTCTAAGGGATCTTCTTGGTGATGGAATTTTCACAGTTGATGATGAGAAATGGAGGCAACAGAGAAAGGTTTCCATCTATGAATTCTCTACAAAGGTATTGAGAGACTTTAGCAGTGTGGTTTTCAGGAAAAAAAAAAAAATATTGGGGCAAAACTTGCTAAAGTTGTGTCTGAAGTCGCAAGCTCCAACCAAGCAATGGATATTCAAGTAAGGTTATTTCCCCGGTGCCAAGTTCACATATACATCAATCCTTCTTGTATTTTGATTAATAAAAAGACTCAAATGCAGGATCTTTTTATGAAAGCAACCTTAGATTCTATATTCAGAGTTGGATTTGGGGTAGAGCTAGATAGCATGTGTGAATCAAATGAAGAAGACACCAAGTTTAGAGTGCATTTGATGATGCTAGTGTTGGTTGGACTTGGTCTTTTGGTTAAAATAGAAACCATGACAATAGTAAGAGTTGTGTTAAGTACACTAGGAAAGTCCTCATGTAAGTGGAGGAGTCACAATGGTCCGCGATACCCCACTTGCCTTAAGCTCTTATCGCCTTGTTAATAGGCCTTTCCTAGACGTGTACTAACAAGTTATCACCTACTGCATTGAGCACTGATTCCACTATTAGAAGGTCTTTAAGAAAGAGATTAAGGAATTTGACTTAACCTAACACAAACCAAACAAGGAACAATAGAGGTAAGATGACTTATCTGATTGGATGGCTGAGTCGTGCAATAGCACTGTCCTTAAAGTAAATTCGCCATCCTCTGGTTTGTAACCTTGGTACAATAGGGAATCGACACTCTACCTCTAGGATTTAACAGTAATATCTCACATTGGATGCACTCACTTGGTAAGATACAATACAACTCGAACGATAATATTCCTCCAAGGAAATGTGCTTAGTATGAAAGTACTTGAAAATTAGAGAGAGTACTTGAGAGCACTTGAGAGAGAGAGAAGTGCTAGGAAGAACTTGAGAATGAGAGGAGTACTTGGAGGCACTTGAGCAAGAGAAAGAAGAGAGAGCTTGAGAGTGAGAGATCTCAAGGTAGAAGGTGTGAATGAAAGGAGATGGGGCACCTATTTATAGGTGAAGCCCCCCAACGGATCTCTCTCCAAAATTTGAGGGAAAAAGTCATTAAAGTCAATTTAAAATTAATTAAGCAACGAAAAGGTCATAAACTTCTCCTATGACTCGGTTGGAGCTATTTAAAAGGAAGGAATGAAGTTAAATTTTGATTGACCAAGGAATAAATAATTTATTATAAAAAATAGCAAATCAAGACTTGGTCAAATTGGATCAAAAAATATCTTCTTTATTTTCGTTTTACACTTATTTTCTCCAACAATCAGTTCCTTGACCCTTTATCGGTATGTTTATATCTTATGGACAATCAAGAGAAGTATGAATATTGGTTCGGAAGCAATGTTAAAGAGAATTATCAAAGTGGCTGATGATTTTGTGTATAAGCTAACCCACAGAAAGATTGAACAAATGAAGAATTCACAAAATGATTCCTCGATGAGTAAATCTGTAAAACCAGGGAAAAATCGAACTTTTCTAAAGAAAGGCAAAAGCAGTTTCTTTGCTACGGTACATATTTTGAAAGCCTGCAAAATCTTAGGCTCTCGAATGACGAACGGATCTCATATTTGGATTCGTCCTTTGCGGAAATCTAGTTACCCTTACGAATTTCGCTGAATTCCAAGATAGTCAGAATTTCACGTTTTTTGAGGCAATTAGTATCGGGTGACACATGACAAGCCATGTGTCAACATACATGAAAGTGGACATGTCTATAAAATGGGAGGAAACCAGCTCGTAGAAGAAGGGAGGAGCAGAAAGGAAAGGAGAAGGAAAAAGAAAAGGGAGAGAAAGGAAAGAAAGAAAGAGAGAGGGAAGGAGAAGAAAGGGAGAGAGAAAAAGGGAGAAAAGGAAGTCGACTTTCCGATAGTCGGAACTCCTCGGACCAAGAAGTAAAGTTTGTATATTAGACAAGGGCTACGCTCCAAGAGGTAGGGATTCTTCTACTTTGGTTTATTTCTACCTTAAGGGATTGTTTGTAAAATATGGGAATGCTTCCTTGTTTTGATCCTATGCACTGACCGGATTTTATCACCGGTTTTAAGTTAGGAAACTGAGGGAATTTGGACTTAGGTCCTTCATAGAAATTGTAGCTGCATCTATGAACTTGATGTTAGGCTTTTAAATCATCCAGATTGGATCTCTATAGCACAAGTTATGGTCCATTTTTCGGGACTAACGACTTAAGTATCTCTTAGTTTGTGTGCACGGATTTTGGGGCCGGTTTCGGTGCTGATTTCATAGCTGGTTTTAGGTGAAATTCCTAGGCGAGGTTGGAACTTATCCATGAGTCGTGTGGGGCGAATGTGTAGCTGAGGTAGCGCCATGTTTTGTGTGGCCTGTGATGGTTGTATGTGTGGATTGTTTTGTGGGCATCTCTTATGCCACAATTGGTCTTGAAAACCAAATTGTCTTTGCTTGCTTTTGATTGACTTACTTGGTGATAGTTATTTATTGAATGTTGATATATGAGTTCTAATATATTGACATTGAGATGAAATGTTGGAAATCATATGCTTTCGATGTAATTGTCTATGATACATGATAAATTGTCCATATGGCATGCATTACATATGTGATAGGGAATTGACATGCAATGGCACATTGCATATGCACTAAAGCGTTGTGTGGGTGTAAGAGCGTGAGTCTTATCCTTTTACCGTCCTTGGTGGTTGATGAGTGGGCTCGATACGTTAAACGAAGTTCAGCAGAGTTCTGCTATTCGCAGAGTATGAAATGGTGCCATCAAAAACCATCATTGGTGGTTGATGAGTGGGCTCAATACGTTGAACGAAGTTCAGTAGAGTTCCACTATTCGTAGAGCATGAAAATTTGTGTCGGGTAGTAGCAAGCGGGGATAGATACCCCCTCGGGTGAAAGACCCAGTATTTTTTGTTATACATATATGTCCAACGATGAAAGCCCGTGACAGTGTAGGAAGGCATGCGAAGCCTGTGGTGAGACCCTTAAAATTCGCCTGCCCGAAAAGACACATGTTTTGTTAATAAAATGATCCTTGAAGGTGAAACATCCAATCAATTTTGATTTCTAAAAACTTGATTTTGTTTCAAAGTGATCATTGGATGAAATTCATCGAAGATGGATGTTATCACACATTGGCTATGCATTGTGTGATGGGAGTGCGAGATGACTTCGGATTTTTAAGTACATTGAGTGAGTAAATGCGTTTCGCTGGCATGAAAGTGTAGTATTTCATTAGGATTGCATCGTTCTATTGGGATATTGATATATGTGAATGCAAGTGAGCATTGCGTATGCGTTAGGGAGTAATAGCACATGTAGGAGTCTCTACTGGGCATGGCTCACCTTTATGGGAAGCTTATTTCGGGTGCAAGGAATACAGCGGTGGACGGCTCTCATTTAGTAGAGAGGTTGAAGAAAGCCGACTATGCATTGCATTATGATTGCTTTTTTGTAGCGTTGGAAGAACTAGTTTTGGCTCTGTGTATGTAATAGAATTAATTTGTGATTAAACTCATAGTAATATGTTTTGAAAATAACATAAAAATTTTATTCGATGTGGATAAACGGATCCCGTTGAATGGGATTGGGCGATTATTAATTATCGAGACACACGATATCCCACGAGGTAATTACGACCATCGCTTCATAGCATGGTGTCAGGGTGTAGGTATGTGATTACCTAGGACTCACATGAATTGATCCCGGTGTGGGATTAGAGCGGCATAGATGCTTGAGATTATCACGTTATCCGCGGATATTTCGCGGGTTTGTGGTTGAGGTGATGAATCCCAGGGTTTTTAGGTGTCACGACTTGGTATCAGAGCCTTGATTTATGAATACTTAGGAGTTGATAAGCATGGGTTGAGACCATTGCATTTGTTATGAATTCATGTTTTGTGCTATGTGATTGTGTGTTACATATTACGTGAATTATATACATGGTAGAATGTATATAGGAAAAATGAATACTAAGGTTAGAGAACATAACCTTAGGAGTTCGGAAAAAAAGGAATAGTTCAGGATGTGATGTCTATTAATAGCTGGCCTAGGCAATGCTAGTTAGATAGGGAAACATGATCCATTCTTGGATGTTATGTAAGACTCTATTGCTATCTGACTTATGTAGATGGCTGGTAGAGGAAGAGGACGTCGAGGCGGTGGGCAGGGTAATAACCCCGGCTACCAGGCCTTTGTGAACAAGCTTTCATGGAAGTTATTGGTGTAGGCGGGTACGCTCTGATTGCACATGCCGTACAGCGGTGGCCCAGGAGGGGGTGAGTAACCTCCAGAGATTCAAAGCACATCATCCTTCAACCTTCAGGGGAGGAGGGACCCGATGATAGCTGATCATTAGTTCCAGTAGGTTGATAAGATCTTAGAGGCTATGGAGATCACCTCCGATGCCACTAAGATGAAGCTAGCTACATTTCAACTAGAGGGGGAATCCCAAGTATGGTGGGATTGGATCAAAGCCTCAAGAGACTTAGAGGCAATGACATGGGAGGAGTTCCATGGGCTCTTCAAGGAAAAGCATTTTCTGGCATTTGCTTGACATGCAAAGACTCGGGAGTTCCTAGAATTTAGACAAGGAACAATGACAATGCTTGAGTACATGGTTAAGTTCACAGAGTTAGCCCATTTTCCTGATGATTATGTGGCCATAGATATGGCCAAGGTGAGGAAATTTGAGGATGGTCTAAAATTGTCTATCCGGGGTAAAATTGTGGGACTTCTCCTGCAAGACTTGGACTTGATGGTCAGGAATGCTATGGCCATTGAGAGAGAGGTGGATGATGCACGGAACATCCGAGACGCGGGTGTTGTGAAAGATAAGAGAAAGGAGAGTCAACCATCTTCTTCTGGCTTGGGGAAGAAGCATAAGACTTCTACTCCGCAAGGGTTTCAAGGACAGGGCCACAACTATCAGGGCTAAGGCCAGGGTAGATCATCTCCAGGTGGTAGATACTTTAGGGCTTATAGCCAGCTAGGGCAGGGGCCATGTTACCATTGCCATATATAAGCCTGGACACCCGAGGCAAGGTTGTCCTCAGAGGCAAGAATCCCATAGTTATGGGACACCTCAGTCCCTTCATTACTGGGACGTACACAGACACAGTTTGTTTCCCCTTACCCCACCATGGGCCAGGAGAGACAGTATTAGTCGTAGGGCGTTGCACAGGGCCCTACTACTTCTCAGTCAGGCCAGATGGGCCAAGGCAAGGGTCGAGGTCGAGGTCAGGGCTCACAAGCCCGGACTTCAGGGACCCAGCGGCGTGTCTACACCATTACACCGCAGACTGAGATTGTAGATCAGTCAGTTATACAGAGTATGTTTCTACTCTCTCACCTATGGGCAAGAGTGTTGTTTGATTATGGTGCATTTCATTTCTTTGTTGCTGCATCATGTATGAAAGAATTGGGCTTAAAGGTCGAAATCTTGGAAGAGTTGTTACATGTGAATTCTCCCATAGGAACTAGTGTGAGAATTGATAAGATATGTCGGGACTGTGAGTTAGAGATCTCAGGGATTCTACTCACCGTGGACCTTAGGGTCATGGTCATGTCGGATTTTGATGTCATCGCCAAGATTAGGGGCCGGTTGGCGACACATCGGGTGCGTCATTGATTCTGAACCAAGTAAGGGTGCCGCTTACCATATCAGTAAATATTTGCATTTGGGGGATAAGCATGATGCTTTACTAGTATATACAAATTCTAGATAAGCGCAGGCAATTGCGAGGTTGGTTGGCAAGTAGCATGCTACAGAAACAGAGGCGAGGCAAGAGTTAGGTCTGCCTCGGATAGTTTGTGAGTATGAGGATGTTTTTCTAGAGGAATTGTCAGAGCTTGACCTCAGCTTAGGGATGTAGTTTCATTGAGTTCTGGCTGTCTGTGTGGCGCGTGAATCAACACGGGAATGGCGCCTCAGTTGGACTAAAGGTCGATGCAGTGTTGGGCGGGGTTTCGTGGGCAGTACTTCCGCTTGGGGCGCTCACGTTATTGCGAGAAGAAGGATAAGACCGCCGGCTTTGCATAAATTATCGACAATTGAATAGGGTTACCATGATAATAGGTTACCCTTTCTTTGAGGATAGACAATTTGTTCCGAATCATTCAGAGAACGCGGAGGTTTACTCGGCCAGATCTTTGCGCAGTTCATAGTGATTGAGTTAGGGAGGGCGGGCGTCCTAGGATGGCGTTTAGAACCGCGATATGGGCATCCACGGTGATGCCGTGTCGGGTTGTGAATGCTCCAGGTGGCATTTAGCTGGATCTCATCATAGGGTATTCCAACCCTATTTAGATCGGTTTGTTGTGGTCTTCATTGACGACATCTTGATCTACTCTAAGTCAAAGGAGGAGCATGAGGGTCATTTAAAAATTGTTCTCCAGACGTTGAGAGACCATTAGTTTTATGCCAAATTCAGCAAATGTGAATTTTGGCTTACGAAGGTGAGATTCTTAGGTCATGTGGTATTGGCTTTGGGTGTCTCAATGGACTTGGAGAAGGTTGAGGCAATTATGGGTTGGGAGAGACCGAAGTCGATCTTCGAGATACGCAGTTTCTTGGGATTGGTAGGATATTACAGGAGGTTCATTGAGGACTTCTCTCGACTAGTTGCGCTTATGTGAAATTGACCCCCCGAGAGGTGGTTGAGTGGAATAATGAGGTGTGAAAGGGCATTCAAGAATTGAAAGGAACCGGCTCCTATTTCAGCCAGTCCCAAAGGTGGGACAAAGGTACACAGTGTATTATGATGCCTCGAATGACGAACTGGGATGTGTTTTGATGTAGTCCGGAAGGGTTGTGGCTTATGGTTCTCGACAGTTAAAGAATCACAAGCAAAATTACCCTACGCATGATATGGAGTTGTCAGCCATTGTCTTTGCCTTGAAAATATGGCGCCACTACTTGTATGGCAAGCAGTTCAAGGTGTTTTCGGACCACCAAAGTCTGAAATACATCTTTACCTAGCGGGACCTTAATATGAGGCAGTGCAGGTGGATGGAGTATTTGGAGGACTATGACTTCACTTTGCATTACCATCCCGGTAAAGCAAATGTGGTGGCTAATGCGCTCAGCCGGAAGTCACGGGGAGTATTGGCTAGTATAGGCACCTAAGTGGCCCGGATGCTCGAGGCTATAGGACGATTCGACACAGCTAGTGTAGTGATGATCGGGCTCGGGGTATTTTAGGGGAGTTTAGTGGCTGTGCCTGCTTGAGCAAGGTGATTGAATCCCCCAGGGAAGAGACGTAAAGATATTGTCCATCGGGGCCAGGGTATGGTCGAATTACGAATTGACGGAAGAATTTGGATATTCGCATGGATGGTAGTCTTCAGTATAGGGGACGAGTTGTGGTTCCCAAGTCAACAGATTTAAGAGAGGAGATCCTCGAGGTTCCCTTTGCTCTACCGTTTTCTTATACATCGAGGCAGCACAAGATGCTGCCATGATCTTCGTCGCCGATATTACTAAAGTGGAATGGAAATGACAAGTTGGGAGTTTTGTTCTCAGTGTCTCACATGTCGTGGTAAAGTGACACAAAGGCGGCGGGATTTACTCGGTAGTTGGAGGGTAAGCGAGGAGTGGAAGTAGAACCTGTTTCAGGTGATGGTTTTGTGACTCATTTTCCGGAACACATGTGAGGGCAGCGTAGTGTGGGTGATCATGGACCGGCTCACAAAGTGGACACCATTTTTGGCTACGCATATGACTTTTACTCTGGAGGAATTTTGCAAGTTATACATACGAGAGATTGTCCGATTACATGGAGTGCCAGTCTTTATAGTATCGAACCGGGATCCCAAGTTTACAGCTCGTTTTTAGGAGAGCTTCCAGTGAGCCATGGGGACACAGTTGATGTTGAGCACTACATTTCATTCCACAACTGACAGACAATTAGTCAAGGAGGACCATCAGCAGTTAAAGGGCGTCTCTGGGGCATGTGTCCTAGCTCTTAAGGGTGGCTGGGAAGAGCATTTACCCTTGGTAGAATTCGCCTAGAGCAACAGTTATTAGGCAAGCATACAAATGGCACCCTATGAGGCCTTATGTAGGGGCCATATCGATCTCAGGTTTGTTGCTGAGATGGAACAGGAGAGAAGATCCTCCATAGGTCTAGGATTTTGCAAAGGACACCTTGGAAGAATTGGACTCAAATCTGAAAAAATCTTCTCGCGGCCGAAAGTTGACATAAAAACTACGCTGATAGAAGACAACGACCTCTAGAATTTGAGGTGGGGATCTATGTCTGGTGATGTCACAAGAGTGGTGGTGGTAGCGAGAGGTATCCTTAGGGGTATATCGCGGACCCATCGGGAGTAGTCGCCAAAGGTAGGTCTGATTGTATCGGTTGACTTCTGATCGAGCTTATCAGTGTTCATGTGGTGTTCCATGTCTCCGTGCTCAGAAGTCGCTCCGGATCCAGACTCATGTAGTGGATTGGGGCGGTTGTTGTTGATCACGGGATGGAGCGGCTGAGGAGGGGCCAGAGTGCGTATCATGGATAGTCGAGAGATCGGGTTTGCGATGCAAAGCGTGAGACCGTGAAAGTGTTGTGGCGACAGGAGTGGAGGAGCGACCGAGGGGAGCGGGGACACGATGCGTGCTTATCTAGCTTCTTATTTGAGGATGAAGGTACGTTGTTTAGTCATTTGATAAGAAAATGATTGTTGCATATGCATGTGATAGTGTGGATATGTGTGTGTGAATTTCGGGACGAAATTCTTTTCAAGGGGGAAGAATGTAAAACCTGGGAAAAATCGAATTTTTCTAAAGAAAGGCAAAACAGTAATTTGCTTCTACAGTACAGGTTGAAAACCTATAAATCTTCTAGATCTCAAATGATAAAACGGACCTCACCACTGGATTCGTTACGTGAAATCCCCAGTTCTTTTAGTCGAATTTATTTGTTGAGATAAATAGAAATTTCCACACATTTTCAGAGGCGGTGAGTGTCGGAATTGACACACATGGCAAGCCATGTGTCAAAATGCATGCATGTAGGACACATGGAAAGCCATGTGTTATAACATGCGCTGAAATGGATCTGTATCTATAAAATGGGAGGAGACCATTAATAGAGAAGGGACGAAGGAAAGGAGAAGGAAAGCGAAAAGAGACAAGAAGAAAGAAAGAAAGAGAAGGAGAAGAAAGGAGAAAGAGTCGGCGTTACGGCCGTGATTCATCGAACCCGAAGTAAAGTCTGTATATTCGGCGAGGGCTACACTCAGAAGTGCGGGATTAACCTGCTTTGGTTTATTTCCACCCTAAGGGGTTGTTTGTAAAATATGGGAATCTTCATTTGTTTTTATCGCGTGCGGCGAATTTGCTTTGTTTTTAGGTTAGGAAGCGGAGGGAATTTGGACTTAGGTCTGCCATAGAAATTGTAAATTTGCATTTGTGTGAACTTGATGTTAGGCTTTTGAATCACCGGGTGGACCTCATATGAGTTATGGTCCATTTCGGTATCGCAACTTAGGAACGTCTCTCGAGTTTGTGTCGGTTCAAGGCCCGGTTTTGATGCTGGTCGATATTTGGTTTAAGTGAAATTACGGTGAGGTTGAGGTATCAGGTGGCCTTGTGGGGCTGGATGTGTGGCCTGAGTATGACATGTTTGTGTGGCCTGTGATGGTTGTATGTGTGGACTGTTTTGTGGGCATCTTTTATGCCACAATTGGTCTTGAGAACCAAATTGTCTTTGCTTCCTTTTGATTGACTTATTTGGTGATAGTTATTTATTGAATGTTGATATATGAGTTCTAATATATTGACATTGAGATGAAATGTTGGAAATCATATGCTTTCGATATAATTGTCCATATGGCATGTATTACATATGTGATAGGGAATTGACATGCAATGGCATAATGCATGGCATATGCAGGAGCATCGTATTCCATGGGTGCTTGTAGTGCATGGTGCCGTCACACCATCCTTGGTGGTTGATAAGTAGCTGTCACATTGAGCGAGTTGACGGAGTTCTGTTGTTCGCATAGTATGAAATGGTTCCATCACACACCATCCTTGGTGGTTGATGAGTGGGCTCGATACGTTGAACGAAGTTCAGCAAAGTTCCATTGTTCGTAAAGCATGAAAACTTGTGTTGGGTAGTAGTAGCAAGCAGGGATAGATACCCCTTTGGGTGAAAGACCTGGTATTTTTAGTTATGCATATGTTTCCAATGATGAAAAAGACACATGTTTTGTTAATAAAATGATCCTTGGAGGTGAAACATCCAATCAATTTTGATTTCTAAAAACTTGATTTTGTTTCAAAGTGATCATTTGATGAAATTCATCGAAAATGGATGTTATCACACATTGACTATGCATTGTGTGAGTAAGTGCAAGGATGACTCGGATTTTCATGCATCAGTGAGTGCTTTATACCCGTTTAAATGGCATGACATGTAGTATTCCATTAGGATTGCATCGTTATATTGGGATATTGATATATGTTAATGTGTCCAAGTGAACATTGCATGTGCATTTAGGGGGGTAATAGCCTTTATAAGGAGTCTCTCTACTAGGCGTGGCTCACCCTTAATGGGAAAACATTTCAGGCGCAAGGTATACACTGGCGAACAACTCTCTCATTTGAGATTCGAGGGGTTGGACAGACCTATGGTGGTATAGTTCTTTTTGTAAAATGTTTGGAAAGACTGGAGTTTCGACATGCTGTGTATGTAATGGGAGTTTGTGATTAAACTCATAATACTATGTTTAAAATAACATAAAAGTTTATTGAATGTGGCTAAACGGATTTCGGTGAATGGGATTGGACAGTGTGGTATCGAGACACACGATATCCATAGGTAATTCCGACCTAAACTACGGCATGGTGTCGGGGCGTTGGTATGTGATTACACAGGACTCGTGAATGGATCTCGATCAATGGGATTAGGCGTAGATGCAGGGATCTCACGCTATCACAGAATATTTACGCAAGGATTATTGGTTGGTGAATGGACCCCCGGGTTTTTGGGGTGTCACAAAATCACCCTATTCTTGAACTTTTCATCAAATTGTTGAGATAATTAATTTCTTTTTTTCATTGTGTGTGATGGCAGATGAAGAAAGTCGATAGTTTGTCAAGGTTTTTGCAACTGAAGGATGTTGAGACTGATCCTAAATACTTACGGGGTATAATCCTCAATAACAAGAGCGATGGTGCAGTGATGTGAGAGAGGAGGTGGTTGGGGAGGGAGGCCGGGTGGTGGAGGGATAGGGGAAGAACATGAGGAGATTAGAGAAGGAGAAGGGAAGAGAGAGGGGTGGAGGAAAGAGTTTTTTTTTTTTAATTAAAAAAATAATAAATTACATGTTAAACAAGTCACAGGTTACTTAGGACCATTTTAGGAAGATAGCCCGGGATAATTCCTAGGTAATCAAAATGTGGGACTATTTAAAGAATAATGGTGAAAGTTAAGATTATTCCTATCAAATTTTCCTTATATTACGATGATGCACCTAAAAAAGAGGGGTTTTCATATGGCCAGCAAATGTCCCTTGTGTGGTAGAGTTAATAAGGAGCTAAACCATCTCCTAATCCACTACCCTTCGATTTGGAGGTTGTGGGAGGGCCTCATCTCTACCCCAGGTTTTTCCTGGGCCTGTCCCTACTCGATACAAGATATGTTTTTAGGCTAGTCTGTGTTCCCTATCAGGAAGAGGGCTAAAAAACCGTAGAGGGTGGCACCCCGTTGTCTTATTTGAGCAATTTGGAAGGAAAGAAACTATATAGTCTTCAATAATATGCATTTCTTTTTAACCAGACTTAAATCCTTTTTCGTAAGCATGCTTACCTCCTGGGCTGGGTTCGAGGTGGAGGAGAACGCTCTTGTCAAGATTCTCTTGTGTATTCTCTAGGGTTTGCTAGCTAGCAGGAGGTGCCTTTGGCTCCTTTTTTTGTAGGCTTTCCTCTCCCTGTATACCTCTTGTATACTATGGGGGTTATGGCTATTTCTTGTGATTGTTTTTTATTTATTCTGTTATGCTTATTTATCAAAAAAGAAAAAAAATTCCTTAAAATTATTATTGTCTATTTTCCTTATAATTATTGTTGTCCATATCATTTTCCATGCAAGGCATAATAAACTACAACAATTAAATAATCCAAGCTCAATTACCTACTACATGTACATGATTAGGAACCCCTTGAATCATTAGTAGTGCAATAGGTTTTGATGCAATATGAGTAAAAATAAATTGGATCATCGGTGCACATTAATTCAAATAGAACTTCACTATTTTTTTTCTTTTCGTTATATTAAAAAAAACACATATCACCAATAATTAGTTCAATATGGAATTAAATTTAATTAAATAAATTCATTCTTAAGGCATTATATGAAAGTGTTCGACTCTAATATTATATATTAAAAAAAGTTATATTAAAATCCAGAGGAATTTGATTTTTTATCATTTGCCTACAGTAGGCTTACTCTATAAATAATTAGTTTTAGTTTCTATTATATATCATCAGGCACAATTGTTATGTTTGTTGCACCTCTAAAAATCTATTTGTAATTAATGGTGTATTATTTTCTATATTCGCACTAATTTATGTTGTATGATAAAATTTAGCAACAAAATATAAGTCTAACTTCAAACTACTTTGAATTCCTATGATTTTAAAGTTTAAGATTAAAACAATATCACATTACAATTTAAAAAAGATCAGGATATAGAGTATAATTAACATATAAAATTTAGAAAACTCAAGGAAAATGAGACTGAGACTCTCTTACCTTTTCCATTAAGAAGAGCGATTGTTGAATTTTTGTCGTAGGTGCCCCTTCTAAACTGTGTTTGAAGAGTATCTCCACTTTATACATTTCACGCTAGTTCAGCTAAATGTGGCGTCTTAATTATGTACTGGTGAGATAACAGGTTAGGCAGTATTGGTCGAGAAGAAGTTAGTTTAGGGAGTGAGAATAAAGGCATTGCTTCATCTTCATCTTCATCGGCAACAATTGTCTCTAGCACTTCACAATAGTCTATTCGTAGGTCTTGAAGTTGCATAAGGGTTTTTGCCATCGAAACTGGAAAAACATATTTCAAATGAGGACACATATAAACCGTGAAAGTTTGTAGGTTTTGAAAAATAGAAAGTCCTTGGAGATCCTTGATGAACAAACTATTCCTTGACTGAGTGGTTGCAGTATCATCCATTTCCTTCCCATGTATCCCTTTCAAATCAAAAATATCCTCTAAAGCATCACAGTAATATATTTTCAGAATTCGCAGGCTTTGTAACCCTTTAAGAATATTGGATGGAAAAATGTTCAACAATTTCTTGCATGACCAGACACTCAGTTCCTTTAGTTTGTGAAAGGAATCTGCTAGAAGTTGGTTGTGCCACAATGCTTTCACATTACTCAACCTTGTATATATCCAACAACTCCAAGCTAGGGAATGCCGCCTATGCAAGAGATGATATCCTTTGGTTAGTAATATACATTTCCAATAACCATACACATATAAACAGAGAATAACAGGTAAAACGTGAATTTGGTAATTTGGCAAAGCACAAAACCAAATCAGCTTAGATGGAGGGAGAAAAAATATGACTTCATGATATTAGAAAGAAAAAAACAAACTACACAAATTTACATGGAAACCCTAAAAGGGAAGAAAAAACCACTGAAAAAATGGAAAAATCCAATATACTCAGATAAGTATAGCCTTTTTTTTTTTTGGATGTTACTCTATTTATTTCATAAAATATTTATTATTTGTTTGGATGCTTTTTTTGTTTAATTTCTATTTTTCAAATAATCAAAACCAACTATTTATATTCTAAATAAACACCACAAATAATTTGCACAATTTGAAATGAATTTCAAGTAAATATATAAGCTCATTCTTAAGGCATTATATGAAGTGTTTAAATCTAACATTAAAAAAAAAACAATTACATAGAAAACCCAAAGAAAATTACTTCTATCATAAGTATGATAATTCTATAAATAGTTAGTTTTAGTTTCTATTATTATTGTGTGCAACAGTTATCTTTGCCATATTTCCAAAAATCTACTAGAAATTAATGGTGTATTGTTTTCCATATTTACATCATTTTCTACAATATTGTTAATTTAGCAACGAAATGTAAGTTAATTTCAAATTACTATAAATTCCTATATTGTTAAAGTTTCAGATTAAAAAATTGTCACATTATAAGTTTAAAAAGGAGTAGAACTTATAGGTAACATATAAAATTTAGAAAACTGAAGGTCAACGATATTTTCATACCTTTTCGATTAAGAAGAGTGGATCTTGAATTTCATCATCAGGATCACCTTCCAAACCTATTTCTTGAAAGAGTATCTCCACTTTATCACATTTCCACACTTCCAATTTTACAAATCAAAGTATTTATCTTAATTGTAAACCTTCTAAGCAGAAAGTTTTGAGTTTGGAACACAGTGTTGTGAATTGAGAGAGGTTAGTTTAGGGGTGAATAGGCAGTGCTTGTCCTAGTTGGCAGCATTTATTATCACTTCACACAGCAGGTTTGCATGATCCTCGTGATCAGAGTTTGTACTGAAGCTTTGGCCCCCAAAACCGGAAAAACATATTTCAAACGAGGGCACTTATCAACCTTGAAAGATTGTAGGTTCTGAAAAATGAGAAGTGCTTGGAGATCCTTATTGAACAAACTACTCCTTGATTGAGTGGCTGCAGCATCATCTATTTCCTTTCCGTTTATCCCTTTCAGATAAAAAATCTCCTCTAAAGCAACAGAGTCACATATTTCCAGAATTTGTAGACTTTGTAATCCTTTAAGAATATTGGATGGAAAAATGTTCAACAATTCGTTGCATGTATTCACCTTCAACTCCTTCAGTTTGGAAAAGGAATCTGCTAGAAGCTGGCCGTGCCTAGGGAGCTTTTTCACATTTTCATTCTATATATCAGAACTCAAGTGAGATCACATTAGTGCAGTAGTATATCATGGTTAAATATACATTTCCAATAACTGTACACATATAAATAGAATATGAGAGATAAAATGTGAATATGGATAAAACTCAAAAATAAATTAGCTTGGAAGAAAAATTAAGCTATGTTTTTGAAAGATCGTGAAAAAAGATAATAAGAGGATTCTTTTATACTCTTACTACTAATAATAATAATTATTAAATCTTATTATTATTATTATATCTTTCTCTTTCTAATTTGACGAACTTTTATGGAATATAGTTTTGAAGTGGCCATAATAGCTGTCCATCTATTTGTTTCATAGCCTTTAAGAATATTATAATAATTTTTTTCTTTTGAAATAGAAAAATAATACTAATATAATTCTTTTTTCTTCACATTATTGCAACTTGTTAATAGTTTTTCTTCCTCCATTTTTTAACTTTATATATATTTCAATAGTCCTAATCCTAATATTTCTATTGTTTGCACAAATTTGCACATTTTTTCGTTTTTAGATCATAAAATTTACTTATTACTTTTATAATATTTTTCAAACCTCAATCACTCTTTTCATGTTCTTACTCATATATGTATAGCCTTATCACATTTTCTGTATATTACTCTGTTTATTTTATACAATAACTAAGTATATGTTTGGATGCATTTTTGTTTTCTATTTCTAAAATACCCAAAACAACAATTTATATTCTAAATAAACACCACAAATAATTTGCACAATTTGGAATGACAATTAAATAAGCTCTTTCTTAAGGCATTAGATGAAGTGTCTTAGTCTAATATTAATAAAAAACAATTACGTAAAAAACTCTAAGAAAATCATTTCTATCATAAGTAAAGTAGGCTAATTCTCATTTCAAAAAAAAAAAAGTAGGCTTTAGTTTTCGTTTCTATTATTATTGTGCTTAATAGTTATATTTGCCATATTTCCAAAAATCTATTTGAAATTGATGGTGTATTATTTTCCATATTTACATCAATTTCTACAATATCATTAACTAATTTAGCAACAAAATATAAGTTTACTTCCAAATACATTAAATTCTTATGACATTAAAGTTTAAGATCAAAATAACAACATATTATACGTTAAAAAGGACTAGGACCTATAGTGTAACATATAAAATTTAGAAAACACAAGGAAAACGAGAGCAAGAATCATACCTTTTTGACTAAGAAGAGTGGTTGTTGAATTTTGTCATCAAGATTATCTTCCAAACCTATTTCTTGAAAGTGTATCTCCACTTTATCACAATTCCTCACTTTCAATTTCTTCAAATGTGGCCACCTTGATGTGAATCTTCCTAAGCAATTTTTTTTGAGTTGGTGTAGAGAATTCAAATGGAGAGAGGTTAGTTTTGGGAAGAAGGATAAAGGCATTGCTTCATCTTCATCTTCATCTTCATTTCATCTTCATTTGCAACAATTGTCTCCACTCCACAATACTCTATTTGTAGGTGTTGAAGTTGCATAAGGGTTTTTGTCACAGAAACCGGAAAAACATATTTCAAACAAGAACAACCTACAACCTTGAGAGATTGTAGGTTTTGAAAAACGAGAAGTGTTTGGAGATCCTTATTGAACAAACTGCTTCTTGGTTGAGTGGGTGCAGCATCGTCTATTTCCTTCCCATTTTTCCCTTTCAGTTCAAAAACTCCTCTAAAGCATTACAATAACGTATTTCCAGAATTTGTAGACTTTGTAATCCTTTAAGAATATTGGATGGAAAAATGTTCAACAATTTGTTGCATGTATTCACCTTCAATTCCTTCAGTTTGGAAAAGGAATCTGCTAGAAGTTGGTTATGCCACAAAGCTTTCACATTTTCCAGACATTCTATGTTCAAGAACTTCAACCTAGGGAATGCAGCCTATGCAATATATGCATGATATCCTTTGGTTAGTAATATATATTTCCAATAACTGTACACATATAAATAGAGAATAACACGTAAAACGTGAATATGGTAATATGGAAAAGCACAAAATTAAATCAGCTTAGAGGAAGAGAGGAAAATACTTCTTATTTTGAAAATCCAATGAAACTTAAAAAAAAAAAAAAAAAAGACATCTCCAGATTTTGCTTTCCAAATAAGGTAATAATAAGAGGAAGTTTTTTATTTTTACTTTCTCTTTCCCTTCTCTTTCAAATGTGACGAACTTTTACAGAAAATATGTTGAAATGGCATACTTTCCGTCATTCTGTTTGTTTCATAGCCTTTAAGAAGACTCGAATTTTTATTTTATTTTTTAAGTAAGAAAAATATAATTAATATAACTATTTTACTTCATGTAATTGCAACTTGTTAATGGTTTTCCCTCCATCCTTTTTAACCTTTAGTTTTTTATTTCAACAACCTTAATCCTAATATTTCTATTGTTTTCACACTTCTCTTATTCTTATTCACATATGCATAGCCTTGTCACATTTTTGCTATGTTAGTACATTTATTTTATAAAATAATTAAGTATTTGTTGGATTCATCTATTAATTTCTATTTTTAAAATAACCAAAGAGTAACAATTTTTATATAATTAGTAACAATGCTCATATTATATATAAGTAAGAAAAAGTACTTTTTTTTAAAAAAGCAATTGTAATATCCAAAATTTTCACTACCTCTAAGTTTTTAAATTTTTTTTGTTTAAATTCTGTATTATTTTCAATTATTTAATGTAAGACATTAATTATAATAGTGGGTTGAATTAATAATGTGACTATAAACAAAAAATGAAAAATAAAATAGCTTACTTTATAGTTTTTCTAAGATAGTTTTTGTGTGTATTGTGTGCACATATATATATATATATATATATATATATATATATATATATATATATAAAAATTTTGAATTTTATAGATGAAATTTTAAGAAAAACAGAAATTTTAATCAAATAAAAATATAGATGAAAAGAGGAGGAAGTATTCTTTGAATATTTGAACAACAGAAGTTTGATAAGGGGGACTAGTGTGTAAAAGGTGAAATTTAAATAGGTCCAAGAGGCATTGTACCTTTCTCAGAGAAAATGAGATTGTTGAGCCGGTACTTGAAGTTCAGCTCTTTGAGTTATTTCTTGAAATAGTATCTCCGGTACTTTATGACACCAAGACACTTCTAGGGTTTTCAAAAGTGGCCATCTTGAAGTAAGCCTTCTTGAGCAAAATATTTTAAGTTGGTGTAACACAATGAGCTTGAGAGAGGTTAGTTTAGGAAATAAGAATAAAGGTGTTGTTTCATCTTCATCTTCATCTTCATTTGCAACAATTGTCTCTAGTTTTTCACAATAAGATATGCATAGGTCCTCAAGTTGCACAAAGGCTTTTGCCACAGAAAGGGGAAACAACTTCAACAATTTGTTGCAGTGACTCACATGCAATGTATTTAGTTTGGAAAAGGAGTCTGGTGGAAGTTGGTTGTGCCACAATGCCCACACATTATCTAGTTCTAATACTTCCAAGAACTCCAAGGTAGGGAATACAACCTGCACAATTAATAAGAAAATATTAGATACAAAGGAAGAATATTCTAATACTTTTCACTGAAATTTATACAATTTTGGTTTTTTAAGTTTACTATTTTACTTTTAGTTTTGAAACAAGAAAAAAAAAACTAATATTCAGAAAGAATTGAAATAATTTCAGGAGAATCAATAGCTGTAAGGAAATTTTGACAATTATTTTTATTTATTTATTATAAGTGAATAACGTTGGTAATGGAAGTAATTAAGATACCTTATGATTGAAAAATGTGATTGATTCTTGGCTACCACCAGTTCCTGAGTAGAAGCTTATGAGATTTGGGACAAACTGCAGTGACAAGGATTGCAGTTGAGGAAAATATGATTCCCTTCTATTTGTCGGAAGAGATAAGACATATTTCAAGCTCTCACAATGGTCTACTCTTAGAATTCTTAAGTTAAGAAAAGACCTTATAGGAATTGACCCATGGCATATTGCTTCCAAGTTATCGAGGAACCTAAACTCCAATTCCTCTAACAAACCGAAGGTATTACCTGGTGGAACCCATTCCGGTGAAGTGGAATCAAGGATGTATTGAATGTTATGAGATCCCCAGATATTGAGATATTTGAGTTCAACGAAACCATCCTTGTCCAACTCATAAACCACGTGTTTAGCATCCTTCAAACTCTTCAATTGTACAACTTGACTTCTCTTCAACAGTTTGTTCACCATATGAAGACTTAAAACCTCATCTAACATTAACCTTCTTGAGGCTTTATCCTTATAATTGAATGTGGGGTGATTACCTATTTCTATTGAATATCTTGATCAGTACTTAGGTTATCCGAAAGTGCATAATGTCTTTTGGAAGCAAGCGCAATCTAATACTACTACGCCAGTCCTTAAACTCGGCAATTATTTTCACCTCGGAAGAAGCGGCTTATTACTTCTTTCCCCCGGTGTTAGATCTTTAAACCATTAATACTGAGAACTTCCTTTCGTAACCGAACACTCTAATCGTGATAGACTTGATATAACATTTCTGGGATTAGTTTAGAGATGGTAGCAATTCGCAAATCCGACACCCTTGGGCCAGTTTAGTTAAAATTTTCAACTCACATCCAAATTACATAATGAAAATTTTCAATGTATTCTAATCTTTAGTTTCGTTTCAAAATCGTTTAGTGCTTGAATTTGGTTGAAAATACGTTTTCATTTTAACCTAATTGGTTCTGAATTTCTTGGTTGAATTTAATTCGAAAACAAGGAAAGCAGGTTTTTGCACATTTTCGATTCATAAAATATTAATAGTGAATTAAATTCTTTCATTTTCAAATTTGTTTTAAATGCTGATAAATAGTAGCAGCGTTTTCCTTATTTTAAGTTTGAATAGAAAACATAAAATTTTCTACCCTCTTAAACGGGGCCTTAGATCACTCAATTCCATCATTTCTTCTTTATTTGTTTGATGTTGGACCACGCCAAACTAAGAACTTCTGGTCTCTTGACTCTCAATTCTTTGCTATGTCTTGGAAATTTGGCAGTTATCTAGACACAATGTTTGCAGATTCAAAAGAAAACTGAATGATGAGAGAGATGGTGCAAAAGACACTTTCCACATATCTAAAACTCTCAGTTGTTCGGCGGCTTGGAAAAAGTCATCTGGAATTTTCAAGTATGCATAGTAATCATCATTACTTGAATTCAATAAAAAAAATTCAAGTTGAGGACATACCAATCCTTGTGCAAGCTCATCCATATTTCTGCACATCAAAGACATGCGACTGCAATTTCTGCACTCATCCCTCCTCTGCCATTCTCCTAATTCCACAGCTTCTTCTGATCCAACAGCTTCTCTCGCCACAAATCGATGAGGATCTATGGATGCAATTGATCTGGCAACATCTCGAACAACATCATGCATTCTAATGACAAATGCGTCATCAAAAAACAAGCTCCCATATATATCACTGTCTCTGTCTTCATGATTGTCAAGCAACAAGCTTGAGACTTTAAGTTTTTCCACCAGTGTGATTAGTTTTTTTGCTGCTTTCTCCCATGAATACAATCCTTTGAACAAATTCAAACCCATAGCATATTGTAGCAAGCGATCCATGGAAATATATCCAACCCCCAGCATACCTCAAAGTAAAAACAATGACTTTACTTCATCACCTTCTAAATGCTTGTAGCTCAGCTCCAGACATGAGTACACATTTTGCTTACTCCTCTGATGTTTGTCGATTGTAGATCTCCTCGGTTCTTCGGGGCATTCTCCCACACGGGGGCTCTCTTTTTAATGCATTTGCAATGGTGACAAATTGCAAGCGGTAGGCTCCTCCCGCATTCTTGCTGCAGTAAATTACTATGGGTTGCAAGTCTAGCGCTCCACACAATCACCGGTTGTCCTCTTGAATAAACTCGAGTTCCTCTAAATTTAAATGTCGAAGATAAAACACCTTTTGAGCTGGGATCGGTATCTAACTTTTGACGCTCTCTGGAAGTCAGCCGACGGAGTTTACACCCCTTGTGATCATCTCCATAAGAATTCCAATTTCTCCAAACTCAAGTTTCTCCCGAAGGTCATCTAAAATGACCGGGACCTTCTCTGCTTCTTCAAACTTGCCTCGGGCGACTGCTCTATCCTCGTCCTTCCCTGACGTCAAACCCGGCATTCACACGAATTTTCCATGAATCTCGAAGATTTTTGGGAGTTTGGGATGATATGTGTAACTCTTCATCACCACCTTGTTAAAGAGCTTGTCCTTCATCGCTTGTTTGGCTGCTTGTTTCACGAGAGTGGTTTTGCCCACCCGCCCATTCCCCATGCAAATCACGCGCGTATCTGAGAGTTGATCAATGTAGGAGGAGGCGATAAGATACCACCGCCAAAGCCATCGGCTAACTCTGGTTTAACAATAATCTCCTCGGCTACCTTCTTTGCAGCTTGCTTAGGCGGTAGCGGGATTGAAATAAAGCGACTCTTGCTACTTTGCTTTTCATCACCGTTGGAAATCGCATCTACATTTTGGATGATCCCTTAGCATCGTCTGGCCCTCCGTTTCTCCGAGTTAGATTTCATCCCCTTGCTGATGGCCGCGTCCACATCTATGCTAGCCTCTCTACGCGCGATCGAGAGAGTGGATTTGTTGGTTGACATCCGTAATGTTGCGGCGGTAGTTAAGCGGGTAGCGAATGACAGTGGTGGATCAGCGGGAACCACCGCGGCTTTTCTTTGCCACTTCTCCTCACAGCGGACATAACAATTTCAACCATTTCCAACTTTTCTTTTTCTACAAGTACATGAGAAATGAGTAAACGAGATAAGGAAAAGGTGAAGAGCATTGAGGAGGAGAAGGAGGAGAATGGGAAGGACGAGGAAAATGCACGAAAGAAAGATCGATTCTTTGATTGAATGCATTTGTGACGAGGGCTTGAGTTATTGAAGACGGAGGCTTGTGGAAGGATTTAGTTGTTTGAATCAGGAGAGTGGAAAGCGGAGAAGGAAGAAAGAGGGTGGACTTTTTGAGTGTAGGGGTGTAGCGGTAGGCGGCGGGAGCTTTTGAACATTCGAGACGACTGTTTATTTCTGTAGAGCTCAGGCTTAGAGGCAGGAGCCTCCGGTCGAGAGCTTTTTTTTATTTCGAAGCTTGTTTAGCTCGAGCTCGAGCGGCAGAGCTTATGCGAGCTTTTGATCAAATAATATTTTAAGTTTGACCTTTTTTTTTGTTTTTAACTTTCAAGCATAAAAAAATTGGAGATGATAATCTCACTATTATGTCACCATTAAAATATAGGGATAGCGTATAGCGAAATTACCCTTCCTTGCTTGAGGAAAATAGGCTACAAGAGAAAAAATGAGAGAAAAGGAGAGAAGGGTGGCTATCAGAGGTGTTTGACTTAGGTATCCTTATAGGACCTTTTCTCATAGAAGATAAAAATCTGCTACGTACTTTAGTGAAAATATCTGCAATCTAATTAATTGTTGAAATGTTTTTGATAGTTAGATCCCATAGGATTTTTCCCATATAAAATGAAAATCTGTTTCCACATGCTTAATTTGAGAATTCATAATGGGATCAGGTGGCAAGAATGCTCCTCCAAAGTTGCCACACCCCAACCAGTAGAGAACTTAATGCTAATATCTAACACTTTCAATAATCTAAATACATAAGTTGAGTTAATCTTAGAGCAATGTGATATTCTTATTGTGCTTGATCGGAAAAAGTCTTTATTTTCTACATTCCATGCAATTGAGATTTGGGCGATAAATGCAGGATGACTCCTTATTGACTTTCCAACCATCTATATCTCTTACGGTCTTACCCAGCTTTGCATTTATGTTAGCAAGTATTAAGAAATAAGAACACATCCTAAAGTAGTGCGATGGGTGTACCCTTAAAATGCAAGCGGATACGATTCGACCACTGGCGGTATAGGATTGTGCATGGGTGTGAGCTTAATTGTTGTGGCTAATGTGATCTCAAAAGTCAAAGCATTGAAAGCAAGGCCGAATTGTGTTTTGATGGCGATTAAGGGTGAAATTAACCTCATAAATTAAGTTTTGGGAAAATTTTTCGTTGGAAGAGAGGAAAAAAAGGAAAAATTAAAAGCTGGTGACGAGGACTGGGCGGAAGTGGGAGAACTTTTGTTACATTAATAAAGCAGTGCAATTGTTGTTTAAACTTTCAATTCCAATTCCATGCCATGGTACCATGTGCAAAAGTCTCCGGTGAGTCCTTTATTGTTGGCTCACAAATATGTATCTATTGATCAATTGTAAATTTTAAATTTAGTATTTTCTCACAAACACTGTAATTCTCGATTATGAAGTACAGGAACACTCTACTACCCTGGAACACTCTACTACCCTGGAACACTGTAATGCACTACACTCCACTGCACAACATAAGTTGAATCCTTCCAAACATACATCATTAAAACCTACCAGAAAATTACTTAATATCTCCAAGCTTATGAAGATTACACAAATTAGTGTAAACTGTTTTTTGCTTGAAATTGTAAGTAGCCTTTGAGGGGCAGTTTTGGATTTTGGATGAGAGCAATTTCTCCACCAGTTTTGTAAGGTATTCCATTTTCTCTCTCTTGATTCTCTTCATCTAATTTTCTTCTCTCTGGAGTAAGCACTCACTCGAAGGGTGCTAAACCCCTGCCTACAGTTTTTTTTTTTGCAGGTTGTATCACTCAATATCATTATCGCCAATTGTCTTGAAGAGATTATCTATGACAAGATTCCTGCTCCTCCACGTTTTCTTGGTGATTCAGAAAATATAAATCCAAAATACAACATGTGGCGACGACGAAATCACCTTGTAATGGGTTGGATTCATTCGTCCTTGACAGAAGGAGTGATTGCACAGATTCTTGGACTTGACAGAAGGAGTGATTGCACAGATTCTTGCACACGAAAAATTTTCTCAGCAGTCTCTAAGGCTCGTATCATGAAACCTCGTTTCCAATTACAGAAAACAAAGAAATGAGGAATAAGTATGACTGAATATCTGCTAAAAATAAAAGTTGTTGCAGATAACTTGATTGCAATAGGAGAAAATATCACAAAACAAGATCGACTTCTCTACTTACTTGCAAGACTTGGAGCAGAGTATAATTCTTTTGTCATTTCAGAGTATTATTGGGCATCAATTAAATGATTAAATTAGAGAGAATACCTTGAATGATTGTATTTGTAGCGGCGATTCGACGAAAATGGAGCCGAGAAAATCGTGATGAGCGCAATCAGCGTCGCCGCGTAGGGAGAAAGGTTGAGATGCAGTCGACGTCGCCGCGTCGGGAGAGAGGCAAATTGATTTGGGTTGAGATGTAGTCGACGGCGTCGCCGTGTCGGGGAGAGAGGAAGTCGAGGACGACGGGGTAGATAAGCAGGGTCGGGGACGACGATAGTCCAGTCGGGGTCTGGGAGTGGGGACGACGATGGGGAGACTGGAGAGTGAGCGACTCTTTTAGTTTAGGGTTTTTTTTCATATATTGCAGTGCAAAACGACGTCGTTTTGCATTGATAATTTTAAAAAAAAAAAAAAACTAAACGACGTCGTTTTACGATAGGCTCGTTTGGGGCTCGGTTGGGCTCGAGAACTCAGGCTCGTTAAAGAAGCAATGCAATTTTGAGACTGAGCAGCAGTGGAAACACATTACGGCTCGTAGAGGCACCGATGGCGAAACTAGAAACCACGACTCAGGGAGCTCAGTATGGCCCCTGCAGTGTTCGCCCAAGCGATTCTCTAGCCAGGCCGGGAAAATGTTTCAGAGTCAGGTCAGCTGACTCCTTTTCCTCAGGCCATCTTTGCTTGCTTCTCTAAAATTTTAAATTTAATTATATTTAATACTGTAATATTTTAAATTTTTAAATAAAAATATGTGTATAAATAAATTAAATATTATACTACCAATAGTATAAATTTTAATTGGTTTAAAGCCTAAGATCAACATAGGGAGAGGAGTAGAGAGTTTTTACTATATAATACTGCATTGTCATACTTTTATTTCTTCCTTAAATAATATCTATTCTATTTTCTAAAATAACACATTTATATTTATTTTTATCATTTAATTTCATATATAAAATATTAAAAAAAAATATTATGTCCATTATATAGTTCAATTGATAAAATAGGTTTAAATATGTAGAATGTAAGAAAGGAAGAGATCTCATATTCAAGTCATAAAAATAATTTATATATATAACTAAAAGAGTTTAGCTATAAAAAATTACTGAAATTTTAATTATACATATATTTTAAAATTATTTTTAATTATAATAAAATAAAATTTTATATATTTAATGCCACGAATCCCGTTGAGACCGTCAGTTTGACCAGCCATCAATAAACTAATAACTTTTCCACTTGTTTTTTTTTTTAGATAAATACCTTTTCCTCCTTATTGTCGTCGGATCTAAAACCTTTTCCTCCTTAGTGTCGTCGGATCTGGTTTTAGCGTTCTTTGTAGAGGTCCGGCAATTAGAAGAATCAAAACATTGAGTTCGCTTTTGTTTTTTTTTTACAATAGAATTTATTTTGAGTTTAATATTGAATATTATTTAATAGTATTAAATATTAAATTATTTATTTTTTAATATTGAGTAATGAGTAATAATGACAATAAAAAGATTATTTCGGGTTTTCGTTCCATCCAGTTTTTAATGAGATGTGTTTGGTTTAATTATAACCGGGTTTTTAATGGAGTTAGTGATTGTTTTACTCCGAATCGGAAGTATGGATTAGGTGTGTATTAAAGTCTGGAGTTATATTTTAAAAATATTTTTTATTATTTTATTTATCTTTAATATAAATAATAATAATTAGGATGTTTAATAAATACTTATAACAACTCATAATATTTTTTTATGAAATAAATTAATTTTAATATAATAAAATTAAAACAAAATATAAAAATAAAAAATAAAAATAAAATCAAATATAACTGACGCTTAAGAATTTCTATCGAAAGATTTAATCATTCATTTTGTCCACAAGTAATTTTTTAACAGACAGTGCTTAAGACCAAAAAATAGTTTCGTAGCCAACTGGTGACGCATTGCCTATCCTAAATATTTCGTTATTATCTCTAATAATAAATATTGCTAACTTTTCTTTTTATCGAGTAAGGATAAAAAAAAAATTATTTTGGTTAAATACGATGTTTTTTCAATATAAAAAGTTTAAATATTTTTATTTTTTTATTCATAATTTTTTTTTAAAAATATAGTAATAAATCGTGAAATTTTGAAAAAGTAAACAACGGACCGGTGAAATCTATACCGTGTTACTCAAGCAATTTTCACATAGAGCAGGAAAAGGTCAAAATGCCAGGGAGGCAACCAGGACATGATTAAGATGTCCTTTTTGCGTGGGCCATGTTTGCTTGCTTGTCTAAATATTTAAAATTAAAGTACTTTATTTTTTGCCTCCAATTTGGAGTTCAGAAAAGTAAAATTTTAATTTATTGTAATTGTATATAAACTTTTCTATTTTTTACATATTAAATCTAAACATAAAAAGAAATATATTCTATCACCATTGTTTTTAATAAACAAGTTTAAAATTACCCCTTCACTTCACGTTGGCCCAATCTCCTTTATCAGTCAAGCCTATGTTAGGTTTGGCTTTCACACGAGTGTCACAAACCAATGACGTAAAACTTTTCGGCGACACCAAAAAGGAAATTAAGTTTTCAACTCTAAAATTATGGAATCAAGCGATCATGTCCACAAATATAAATACGAGCAAAATAAAAGATATATCATAAAATTGTTAACCCAATTTAGTTAATCAGACCGGCACACCTACTCTGCGAGGCTACGCCTCGATATTGAACAATCTAGTAACAATTAACCAATTCCAAACATGATCTCAAGTTTATACACTTAAAAGGTTCACTTCTTAATATCTTTTAAGTAATCTAGTTTAGCGAGCACTACTTAACTTTTCAAACTTTTTTCCGAAAGCGATGTGCTCTTCATAGGAAAAAGACCCTTGGCACATACAAATATCAAGATTGCCATTAAAGACTTTCTCTCATATTTTGCTATGCAAAACACGAAACATATTTCTTCACTAAGGAGGCCCCCAAAGGCCCACTTTATCTTTTTCAAACACATATTTTAATTATAAAAAAAACATGTCAAATAGAGTTCCAAAAATCATCAGAGATATCTTGAAAAAATATTCATCATCTAAAAGATTTCTTCCCAAACGAGAAAGATTTGCTCCAACTAATCTGATTTAATCCTAGAATTGTTTGGATGGCAAAAGAAAGTGATTTGAATTGTTTAACCAAATTCTTGAAATTTATCAAATTATGGATGAATCTAGGGTTTTCGAGTTTACCTATTCCCAATGACTAAGGCATGACATAATCCTAAAACAACAAATTCATATATTGAAGGTCGATTAAACCTATTATAGCGCTAATCTCTCTCAAGCATCAACACCCTACTCATAAGACTAGGTTATCACATCTTTGCCTCAAACCCTAAGTTTATAGAGAGCATTAAGAGCAATTAATCTCTAGACCACGTGGAGCCATAGGTATCACTGTCCTATGGTCATCCCTGGCATTCTATTCCCGATCTCATTCTCCTATCTACTTTCAATCTTAATTTGAAGGATTTGAGTCAATTGCTACAGGCATTAAAAGTAAAATAGAATGCTCAATATATTAAACGAACTAGTGCTAAAAGATTAGAATCACAACCCTAGAACAATGTTCAAAGTAGCCCTAGTGATGAGTGCTCAAACGATGTGTTTTCACACACACATAATATATATATATATATATATATATATATATATATATATATATATATATATATTAAGTCATTCTTTAGCAATTATTACTATAAAACCTCTAATTTAACTTGTTATTGGTTCCTAAGCACGTAATTAATGAAAATCTTGAGTTTGTGAGATTTTACAGGTAAGTAGGTGCAATTAGCAATATTTTGAGCACATGGAGGAAAGCAACAAGTAATCTCAAGGTTGCTAGCACACATGGGACATATGTGGAGATGAAAATAATCAAAATTTGAAGTTTCAAAGAGGAAACCATAAATTTTGCATGATTAGTCAACTCTTCTGAACTATTTCAACTGCATGATGACCTCCAATGACACTTATTTTAGACAGATTTAGACTTCTCAAGCTTTCCATCGAACCTAAGATTGCCCAAGTTGGAGTCCGGATGAGAAAGTTATGGCATCGAGAAGTCAATAAGAAGAATTAGGAAACGTGACTTCGAAAATTTCAAAGCAGCTTTAAGTGACTTCGAAAATTTTGAAGTAGCTTTAAGTGACTTTGAAAGTGACTTCCAAACTGATGTGTTACTCAATCACTTGTCGCGACCTTAAAAATCTGTTGTAACCAAACTTGTTCCTCCTTCGATGTCACGATCTACACAGTGTCGCGACAAAGCAAATCCTTCCTAAAGTTCCCCTCTTTCCAGCCTCCTGCCATCCTTCTTTGTCGCGACAGCTTTTCATTCAGCATAGTATGACTTCTAGTCGCGACCTTGATTCTCTGTCGCGACCTCACTTAGGCTCTTGATCTGTTTTCAATTCTGATTTTTGTTGGAATTTTCATTTCTGCTTTAAATTTCTGCAAAATATAAATTTGGTAAATAGCACATATTTCTACATAAAAATAGGCAATTATCTTGTAAGAATAATCAGAAAAATGGACTAAAAATTTAATGAGTTTTTTACTCATCACACAAGGCAGCCCTCACAAAAGCAGATGAACTTTCACTTTGCCTCCCGACGCTCCAAACTGACTAATCGATCAAAGAGAGTAGCTTGTGTTTCTTCTCTCCCTCCCATAGAACCGTGAATCACGAGGTGTTTTTCCAAACAACCCCCTCTCTTTTAGCCCTAATTGTCACTTAAGGATGTTTGGCCCACGTTGCACCACGTGTCTCAACTTATTCTGTGTTCATCGCTCGAAATAATTATCATCCCGATTCGCTTAATTTATTTTAAAATGAAATTTACGCACCTTATTTTCTACTTGATATTTTTTTTAAAATCCTGCTGGGGTTCAACCGTACACCCGACGCCCCAAAATCGCGAAAATCCGACCTGTTTCGAATTCATCGAAATTGTCTCAGAACTAGATTTCACAATATAATTCAATGCATGTAGCTCATTTTTGTCACCTACATTCAGAAAATTTCTGGTTTGTAACCTTATCAGTTTTAATTTCATCGTTTTGCTCTTTTTGGAAAAATTTAAATTTACCCGGGTTTTACAAGTGCTATCAAATGTTTATTTATGCACTATCATTGAGTTATCAACTTTTGATGTGTGTAAATCTCATGTACACGCACCCAATTGCGCCTTTATCCAACATTAACCTTGAGTTTACCCAACAAGCTAATGAGTCTAGTTAAGGTCATCCCACTAATCAAAAAATCTTATTTTAATGGATAGAACATATCCTTATAGAGAGGGCTTAGGTTTACCCAACAACCACAACTCTAGAAGAACTCTAGTTCATACCATATTAATGGAAGACGTTAGCCTTAATATTTTAATTGAGGGGTTTCTTTAAATTGGTCTTATCTTGGCATTAACATGCTTTATATATATCCATTTTTCTCGTAAAAATATAAATTAGTCTCATACTTTAACTATATGGTATGATTATGGCATACTAAAATCAATTCCTTGAGGCATAAAGGAATTAACTAGGTCAAACCTAGGGAAATGCATGATTATTACAACCCATGAAAATAAATCAAATTTACAACTTCAAGGTCTTCTTTCTTGAATTCTCTGCCATCTTCTTTCTCCTTTGCATCTCCACCAACTTATTCTAATCTAACATAATCTAATTACATACATTCAATAGAAGAACCTCAAGCCACATTTGAGGGAGATTTAAATGAGAAGAGAAATACACGAGAATTTAGAGAGAGGCAGAGACACACAGGCCCTATTTTCCAAAAAGAAGTAATCATGCAATATGCTCAATCACCATTGGGCATTGTCCATAATCATCCATCATGCCAACATACACCCTTAAACATGCATTCTTCAATGCAAAAATATTGAAAGTAGATAATGACATCTCATGATTCCTTTGCACAATTAATGGTTTCAACACTTGAATCCAACAACCTTTTGTTTAACATTTGAACCTCAAATTGATTCAACACTTGAATCAAGACCTGATTCAACACTTGAATCATGACTGCCATAAGGTGTTTTTGTCCAATCTCTCTTGAAGGAAATTCCAGTCATGGTTTTTAAAGTTTAATAAAATTAAGTCAAAAGTCCATGATTCTAGAAATTTAAGGTTGAACAACTTCAATCTTAGCTTGCATATTTCATCTCGTCATACTTAAGATGAGTGCTCACAATAATGCAAGAGATGACAAGAGAATTGGCTCTTAAAAATAGACTACAGGCCTTCGTGTTGCGATGTGGAGACTTCACGTCGCAACGTGATTGCTAAGTTGGGGCACCACATCGTGACGTGGCTTGTGTTCAAGCCACACATCGTGATGTCACTAGCTCACGTCACGACGTGAGCTAGAGTTCATCATGGCAATCTTCAAAAAATATCTCATCTTTAGGCAATTTAATCTCATCTAAACCATTTCTTCTTCATAATAATCATCTTTGATCATCTCATGACCAGATTACATGAAGAAAAACATTGGATAGAACCTTTTTAACTTAAAAATCTCATTTTTAAAACTTTGGAACTATGGGTAGCAAGATCCAAAAACTCTTAACAAAGAACTAATTTTGATGCACACAAACCTAGCTCTAATACCACTATTGGGTTTCCATGGTGGCATCTCATGCCAAAGCAGTGAAAGATACAAAACTTTTCATGAAAAACCCTCCAAGGATCCCTTGAGACATCAAATTCGATTCAAACCAAAAAGGGTAGAAGATATATATACCTCACATCAGTGTAAAATCAATCTGAAAGGCGATGCAGCAACGATCAAAGCAAACCAAGTCCTAGGTTCGCCTCTACCAGTATCCACATGAAGAGTAGAGTTGATAACCTCCAAGGAAACGGTGCCGGATAAGGTCTCGGTACTAGCCAAGAACAAATCCAAAGAGGGAAGCCAAAATAGGAAGATTTGATTCTCAAATCTCTTCAAGAGTGGGTTGTTCTTCTCAAGAACACTCTCTCTCACTCAAGAACACTCTTTCTTAAGAATGTGGGCTTATGATAGCTTAGGGTTAGGGTTTCTCCATAAGCTTCTTTATATAGGAGAACACTTGTCCTTGAAATATCCAAAAGGCCCCTCCTTTAAGAGATGATAGGCTACAAGCATCTCTATCCGTTTTAGGGTGTAACCTCATAGATCTTAAGCCTATGAACAAGCCCAAGTCTCCTTTATCTCTTAGTGAGTGCTTTTGATCTCAGGATTCCGCTAATCCTGTGACATTCCTTTCCACAGAATAACTTCCCTCATATTTAAATCACATCCAAATTCGTTTTATATTAACCCCACACTCTTCTAAGTGTGTGACCCATTAGGTTCCCGGTTATGTTGGCCACTTGATTCAACTATTGAATCCAAGCAAATCATGAGTGATATCTATCAACACATCATGACCCTCAATTGACTGGAGAGTCACTAGTTTGATTACCAACCCTTCCTAAATTGACTATGTCACATGTAGCCCAAGTGATATTAGTTCTTGTCCCCGAGACTCATCACTCATCAATCATGTCACTGCAAACTCTCTTCATGACATTTCCACTCTTACTAGAGATTCACAAGTAATGATCTCGACAAGAGGCCATGGGTATACTCTCCTTTCTATCAAGAGTGGTGAATCCTTTGTCACGCACTAAATCAGTCGCGGACCAGCACTAGGAATGGGGAAGGCATATGGCCATCAACCCGTAGCAAGCCTTAGCTGAAATATTCATGCGACTATCATACGATCACCGACATATATCCACATACATAAATATAATACGCTTAGATGCCAAACATCAATAGGAGAAATAAAGTTTCGACCCCACATACACCGTCATCGCATTCCAAAATGAACAGACTATTCGACTACAAAAACACTAATATTCCAGTACTGCAGTTGACACCTAGATTAAATAGACAGCAGCACACTATCATAGTAGTATTATGTAACCGCCAGTGAAGGAAAGAATTCAAGTGTTCAAGGATTCAAGAAGGAGGACTGACAGCACTGAAAAATAAATCGAGACTCCGCTACCCGAGTGAGTTAATATCATATAATCTATACCACATCTACAACCAATGTGATATACATATACATATAGAATTTCAACATAATGTATTCATATATATATATATATATATATATATATATATATATATATATATCACATCGAGACTATATAACGTATTACACTCACATATGTATGCATGCTCACATCGTTTCATATCATCACATTATCATCACAATAATCGGTAGAACTCAAGAGACTTATAATCAATACTATAGCAGCCATACCGCTCTCAATCCAATGTGATCACGCCGAGAGAAACGTCGACCAGTATCCTAACTCCGCTTGACACTTTAAACCCAAAACCATAGCCGGCGCCCAAGAGAAATGCTCGACTGTGGTCTCAACTCCAAAGAATCATCCAACATAATCCATAGCCTACGCCCGAGAGTAACGGCCAACCAGTGGACCCACCTCCCATCCCGAGAGAAACTCAACCAGGAACCTGTTATACATAAAACATAAATCAAGATCATAGTTTGATTATTACCTAAGAAAGACGCTGGTCCCGATGTGTAACTCATTAGATGGTATGTCCAGCTATAGTTCCCATTACAAACATTTCACATACAATGCACAGAATATCGCACCCAACAATACACACTCACATCCATTATCATAACAGCCTCATATGCAGATATATTTCATAACAAACTAAATAATTTAGTTACCAAAGTAAATACAATTCCAATGATAATAATCATGTCGTGATGATGGGTGTAGTCTAATGCCATAAATGTTATGCCATACGCATGTCAGGTCGTAAACTATATAATATCAACTCAATCGAGTATGCGCTCCGACCGAACGCTCCTCGCCTCAGCCATCCCGGGCGAGTCAGCTTCGACAATCTAAAATGGAAAAGACGTTATTGATAAATAAGATTAATATTTAAATATACTCTGCATCACCGTAAAACCCGGGCCGCATCAAACCGAATATGAAATCAGATTTCATGTTCACCAAAATTCCTGCTGTAACCTCCCTAAAACTGACTTAACTCCTCAGAAATGGGTCCGTAACCCGATAAAAATACATTTCTAATATCCAATTTATTCCAATGCCCAGCCGCCACAACTACATAAATCCACCGACTCAATCCAACACAAAGGTCACACCCGCATAAATACAATTGATATTTATGGCTTCTGATAATTCATTATATTTATACAATGGATAACTCCGATATACCAACACGCTTAATCAAAAAATCAACGCGCTCTAATTACATAGATATGATTAAAACGTCAACACTGCATCACAGATATATTTTTAAGTTGGCCATAATTTTTCAAAACACAAACATGAGCAATTAAACGATAAATAAGTGCATTTTCAATATTAAATAACTTTACGTAACAATTAAAATACGAATATTGAACAATTATGCCACTCGTAGTCGCGACGCTGGGGGTATAGATTCTTTACCGGGCTCAATGCTTAAACCGATTGCACCGCTTAACGCCGCGAATCCGGACACTATCCGCCCGGCACGCTTCCTGAACGCCGACCGCGGGTCGAAAATCGAGGCTGCCAATTTGATTCCGCTGACACCCACGCAAGCCCAACGCCAAGGGACCAATGTGACCGCTCGCCGAGGACCAACGAGGCATCGCCCATGTTCTAACTCCGAGTTTCCTTCGTTTCACTCCACGAAACGTTTCGAACGCCGATCAAGGACGGATCCTGAGTTCGGGGGCGAGATGGATCCTTGAGTTTTGGGGCGGGCTGAATCCGGTGTCGGCGGCGAGTGCCGAAGCGTCGACCGATCGATCGTGGCGACAAGCGAAGAAGGCTTTGCTGGCTGACTTACGTGAGCGGTGGCTTGAGCGAGCGAAGCGGTGAAGGTGGCGGTGATGGATTACGCCGCCGTGCGGGACGGCCCCAACGATGGCGAATGGCGTCGGCGCGGCGTTGGTGGCTGTGGCGTGAAGAGGAGAAAGGCTTGTGGGTGGATTTTCCCTTTTTATCGCAATTTAACCCTCATCGATTTTTGATTAATATTTTATGAATCAAAATAATTATTAAAACGATGAAATGAGTTAAAAGCCAGTGGCTAAATTTCTCCAGATATTACGTTATATACCTTAAGAAAATTAGGTCGCCGAATTTAAGAATAGAAACATACCTCATTCTTGGAACGAGAGTATGGGTATGAGCGTCGCGTCTCTTGCCGGATTCCCCGAGTGTACTCTTCGGAGTTTGAATGATTACGCCTTAGGACTTTGACCATTGGAATGACTTTTGATGGGAGGCAGCGGGCACGGGAGTAATCCACATTAGCTACAGTGCGTTCCTCATGCGATCAAATCTCACGTCTCTGCTTTGCTTGGGCCTGTAGCATGTGAAGGATCACAGCGCGTGCCACAAAGCACATAGATATATGGCCGGATGAATATTAGGCGAGAGTGGTTAACTCCCGGTCGGTAGGCTACATCCCAACTCTATCCACGATCTATAAAGGATCCCCCGCATTAAGCGATTGCTAATTTTCCTCTTTGCCAGTCTGTGCTTTCATCAGGAAACCTTAGGAATACATACTCACACCTATACGAGCTCCACATGTTTCCTCTTGAAGGATTTTAAGGCGTATAGCTCTTAATCTCAATGAAGCGTGCCGATGACCTCAGATCAATAGGAATCTTTTGATGATTTAGGACCAGTTAGGACACATTGTTTGCCTCCTGTAAGCCCTTGACAGTGGCGATCACACTTCCTACCATGCAGTACCGATGAGAGCTGTGCCGATACTAACTGGTAGCTATTGTTGTCTTAGCAGACACTAAAGGTAAATGCGATCCATTGGCCTCCAAAGTCATCACACTCTCGGCATGTCACTCCAAGCGTCTGAATAGTCCTCTCGGTACGTTCTATTCATTACCGGTGAAAAGTTTGTACTAAAGTCGATCAGTACCAAGCTCTTCGCTGAAGTTTCATGAAACTGAAAGTGGCCCGGGGCCACCCACCATCGGGACCTGATGGCGGGATCCGTGAAGGTTAACAATCCTCTCAGTATACACTAGCATACACAGCTACGAGGAAAAAGTTGTCTTCAGGTAAAGTGTCTTGAGCTTAGTCGTGATTGAGCTATGCCGGGTAGAATCATACCTGGGGCCGAGGTAACCAGTCCGCAAAGTCCATTGGTAATATTCTCCGGACTTCCACTTCTCTGGATGGGGTAAAGCACAACACAACCGACGGCCGATGCTCCAAGTTGACCTGTGGCGCGTCGAACGCAGATACGACTCATTGCATGCTTTCTTATTACCTCCACAGAAATAGTTACCCTTAAGATCGCGATACGTCTTAGTGGGCAAGGGATGAATACGTAAGCGGTATGATGAATACTTCCATAATCTCTTTTCTAAGTCCATCAACATCGGGGCGAAGAGCTGTAGCCTAGTGATACACGATCTCAGCGTGCCATCATTACGATGCGGGGAAATAAGCTGCGAATTCTCTTTGAACCTCATCCATAATCTTCATCAAGCTGATTACCGACAGCGGTACATCTTAATTAAATCATCAGGAACTAATTTGGCTCTACGAAATGTGCTAAAGTGCTCGGTGAGACTCCCAACACTTCTAAACATTAAGCCACGATCGCTAATTTCCTTCTGCGACTCTGCCCAGTCGATTGTGGCTTCTTGGCTCTAATGTAAGGGCGCGATGATTTCCTGCCAAATACTTGCACGTGACCAACGCTGCTGGGTGATATTGAATAAGTAGTGTTCAATTATGAAGCGGCGGCTCCGATATCTGTCTCAGATTTGAAACCACTGGCAGAAAAATATGTTTTTAAACTCTTGTGATCAACGTAAAGATCTCACACGTCTCACCATATAATTAATGCGCCAGATCTTCGTCTACAGATCACGGCGCCATCTCAGTCATGGTGTAGGTAATTGCGCTCGTGCTTCTTGGTGCCTAGAAGCATAAAAATCACCTTCTGTCTTGCATCGATACACTGACTGAACTCTGCAGGCGTCAATACAACATAACTCTGGGCGAAGGTAATGCAGTGGAGGCGGTGGCGCGATCACCGACTTATGAAAACTGCGCCTCTGAGCCTGCATCCTTGAAATTTAACTTTCTTAGGTTAATGAGTTCAAGGTGCGTAAATCCTTGAAAAATCTGCACAAGCGGCGATAATATGCATTGGCGAAACGAACCGGGTGCGTGGTTGAAATTCTCTGCCTGTCCATCTGTTTGCCTCTCTATCTTCTTGGGATCCACTTGAATACCTTCCCTCGATGCTACATGTCTAGAAAGCGGCTGCACTATCATTGAAATTCGCGGAGAATTTGGCATATAGCTATTTGCTCCTCGAGGTCTGTATTTATCTTATTACTCCACATAACTCCTCCTCACTCAGAATATACGAGATATCATCAATGAACGTTACAGCGATCAGGGAAGGGGTTAAACATACTATTGTCAAATCCATAAGTTTGTCGGTGGCATTGGTGGGTGAAAGACATCGCTGAACTCATAATGGCGCCGTACCGCGTCACGAGATCTTTGTCTACAGTTGTCCTCGTGTGTATTACCAGTGATGATGTGTCTGACGTGATCGATCTTCGAAAAACATGTTTACCACGGTGCAGATCAAACAGGTCATCTTAGGGATGTTACTAACCTGAATAGTCATCATACCATTAATGTCTGTAATCCTCCTGCGTAAGATATCTCTTCTTTAAATATGGGGGCTTTTGGGGAGAAATGGGCCTGACAAAACTTCTTTAATACGCTCGATCTGTCTTTGCTCAAGCGGAAGTATACTTGACTGCTTGGGTGCCGTCTGTCAAGGGTGGCAGGAGATGAGGTGTGCAAAGATACAAACCTCGATACAAATTCTATCTCACTAAGTGATTGAGCTACAGCAGCAACTCCTCTATGAAAAACATCAGGAAATTCACAAGCAATAGGGACATCATCAGCCTTACCTATATATCCCGCTGCGGTGTCCCTCAAGGCGGATAACCACAGCTGCCACAGTATTTCACATCTACTTTAGCGCAATGAGAGTCGTGGTCAGAGGGTGAGTATGCGCTCGCGCAGACCAGACTGCGAATCCCACGGAATCTGGAGAAGAGCATGCTTGTTTCTCTCGCCCGATCCAGGTGGCGTAGTGCTGGCCGACCCAATCCATACCTAAAATAACCTGTCCAGTAAAATAAGATCCGCCGGAGAGTCTACGCCTACTAGAAATTGGGACCGCGTTGGAAGTAAATATGCGCCTCACAGGCATCGCCGGAGGGTAGTAGTGACAGTCTCAAGTCGGCTGAACGCAAGCCTATTTGTGAGAACCTGAGGTGTGTGGCGCGGGGATCGATAACCGCCACCAGCCTTAGTATAACGATGGGAATAGTACGCCGTTTTTGCGACATTTGACGCCGGCGTCTGAGGAAGTGGTGTAAAAACTGCGGCTTGACCCGTCGAGACTGGTAGGGCTCGAGTCGACCACGGCCCTGCGAATATCGCCTCCCGGGCTCTCCTCGTATCACGACCACTGGCGAGCGCGCTTATGTTGTACGCGAGAGCAGGCGCCATCGATGGGCGATGACGCGCTAGCCGCCGAACCCAGAAAAAGTATTTGCGGTAGGAAATCTAGGACATGATTTGGCCATATGGCTAACTCTCACTAGGCTCTCAGCTCACTAGCTAAATCTGAGAATACCAGTCGTCGCGTGATGTGGAGCTGTCTTCAGTGGAGCTTGTATTTCTTGTACCGAACTGAGACTCGCCGCCCAGACTGTATTCCCCAGCGCTGGAGCACCCCAAACCCATCCTCGGGAGCCCTCACCGCCCTTAGTTTGCGTCTACCCTTCTTGTATGACCCTTGGTCCTAAGCCCAGCTCTGTCCACTGACTTTGGCACTGCAAAGTACCACGGCGCCACCATATCTGCGTAGTAAGCGGTGTACTAGTTGCTCCTACGTGGGTCGCTGTAACGCTTCCATCCACAAAGATACCATGAAAGCGAAGGTCGATCTCCGCATCATCTCGCCTTCATCGGTGAGCCCTCGAAAACTTCACTTTCATAACCAGGCGCCTGAATGAGCAAATGTGGTCGAACCGTTAATGTACTTACTTGTCTTAGCACGACCTCATTTGTTAACTCAGGAGGCGGTGCTAAGATACATGAGCACCTGTGGGTGTGCTTTCCCTCTGAGACATATCATCTCTCTCTTCAAGCTGCTCAAAGCGTCTCACATTACTCTTGCCTCATGGCAAAAGAAATATAGTTATCTTCGTCGCCTGAAGTGACCCGTATTTATACCCTCGAGAGACGGACGATTATCAACCTTCTTAAATTGCCGCGCCGGGAGGCACCATCTGGATTCGTCTGTCGGATAACACTGCCGGGATCGAAAGCTCTTTCTCCGCTTAATCCGAGGATCCGTGGGTCCGCGGTTGCTATAATCGACTGTTGGCTGGTGTCGCTGGAACAGAGATGTGATGCAGATTGAATCTGATCCGCCGGTGAAGCCAATAGCGGCCTGGCGCGCATTGATGCTCTATAAGTTCTTGGGCTGCATGCGCACGATCGCCTGCCGAAAAATATATAGTGAACGCGGCGACCACGAGCGTCTGCGTGCTGAAAGCGTGCTGGGGCGCATATTAACACTGTGGCTCTCGGCACATGGCTCATGTCGGCCGTTTGTCATTCACGCGCGGGAGCTTGCCGTCTGTAGCCTCTCCAGGAAACTGGTGGATCGGGCTGAAGAGATACCTCATCTTGGGCCTCACCCGGGCCTAAATCATAAACTGTCTTTGCCTCGCGGAAATCTGTTAACATGTTCACCTAGAATCTCCGTCTGTCTTGAAGAATGGCTTGAGAGATATCGGATTACAACAGACGCCACTGGATGAAGCGAGAGCTAGTTGTTGGTGGCAGGACAGAGGCAGACTCAGGTTCCTGCTCAAGAATGTGGAAGCTTAGACTCTGGTGTGGAAATGAACCTGCATAACTCGTTACCAGCTTGTGACCCGATCTGGGGCGTGAGGCACTAGGGAATGGGAGGCATAAGGCCCAGGAGCCAGTAATGACATTGATGTTTCGTTTTAGAGACTATCTTGTCCCAGTCACGATTATATATCACATACATAAATATAATAGCCATGGATGCAGGCATCAATCTAGGAGAAATAAAGGTTTGGGTCACACATAGATCATAAAATTTTCCCAAAATGAGCGTTTGTGCGGATTTGCAAAACATACTAATATTCCAGAAATGCTGCGGTGACACAGATTGAATGGAAACGAGGGTTAATCTATCATGGTAGTACATGTAACCCAGCCGTGAAGGAAGAATTCGACGGGTTCTCAAGAGATCACAGAAGAAGGAGGAATTGTGATTTTAGAAAGATAAATTGAATATGATCTAGAAAGTGATTATATCATATAATCTAATACCATCCTGTTGTGGGATATACATACATATAAATTTCAATATATTATTTTATACTTGTATATATATATCACATTGAGACTATATAACGATACACTCGCATCATATGCATGCTCACACATCAAAGTTTGTATCGTAATTCTCCTTCACGTAATGAAAGCTCGCGGAGATACTATCTCCGTACTATAAAAGCGCTGCGGCTCTGCCGAATCAATGTGGTAGCCGGGGAAAGCAGCTGACCCGGGGTCATATCGGTTGACGCCCGAAGCGAACAAACTACTTCGTGGCGCCGAAATCTTTCGACCAGGGTCCTTAACTCCAGCGGCTGTCTGCACCGCCAATCCATGGCGAAGCCGAAATGCCTTCGACCGGGACGCGCAGGCATCCACGAAACGCTCGCCGGGGGCACCGCGTATAAGCGTAAACGCCATCCACGTATGTGATCGATTAATACAGTCAGCATGATCTGATCTGCACTTCATTCTAAATTAAAACATAAAGCTCATGATTTATTTACAACCATTTCTGTACAAGTACTGACAATATAGCGCAACCAATGCACTCATCAATTGCTCTATAATAGCCGCCATATGGAATATATTCATAACAGAAGCTAAATAAAATTTAGTTACCGAAATAAAATCTGATTCAGTGATAATAATCATGTAGTGAGATGGGTGTAGTCTAATACCATAAATGTTATGCCATGCATGCGGATGTGTCGTAAACTATATAATATCAACTCACAGAGTATGTCGGATCTCAGAATCGCTCCTGCGCCTCGAGGCTATCTGGGTGTTTGTCGAGCTCATCAAATGGAAGCGTTATTGATGTAGGTGTATTTGAAAATATACTCTATTCGACGGAAAACTCACAGACTAAGCTGACATGAGAAAGCGCATGTTCTCTGAGAAGATTAGTGGGAACCTCCCTACTTGGACTTAACTCCCACGTAAAATGGATTAGGAGCTTTGGTAAAAATATTTCTCTAATATCCCTGATTTATCGATATCGGCGAGACACAACTTCTGAGAATGAATCACGGCTCAAACTCAATCTACAAGGTCAACAATTGATAAAATACAATTGATATGTATTTTATGAAGCCAGGATGAATTCAATTATATTTATCATGGACAACTAGGATATAATTAAAATCGTTTGTCAATCAGCGGTTGATTGCATGGATATGGTTGATTCAAACACAACATAATCACATTGTCTTATATTTTAAAGTTACCTTTCAAAGCTTACAAACGCGAGCAATTAGCGATAAATAAAAAGGGCGTTTTCAATATTAAAATAGCAACTACGAACAATTAAAATCGCAGAATATCAGAACCAATTATACAATTAGAGCTTCGCCGCGTTTTTGGGGTATAGATTCTTTCGGCTGAATGAAAACGGAGTGCAGGTAAGATCACGGGCGGGGCAGAACATTCTGTCTTGACCTTCAGGGATTATAGCGCGCGTAAACGGTGTTTGGCGGAAAAGTGAGGTTCTTTGAGATTTGATTCCGGGGACCTTGCGAGAAGCCTTCGGGACCCCGAAAATGTGACGGTTACCATTCGAGGACCGCGAATTGGCGAATCGAACCCCGTGATCCCCAATCGGCGAGTTTCCCCTTCGTTCCGTAACGTTCTTGGAGCGTCGATCGAGGATCGGATCGCGGTTTTGGGGCGGGCTCCAGATCCGATTAATGCGGCGTGGCGGGAGGTGGCCGAAATGCATTTGATCGGTCGGCGACAGAGCGAAGAGCTTTGCGGCGTGACTTTGGCTAAACGGTGGCCAGACGAGGCCGAGCGGGATCAAGTGGCGTTGATGGGTTACCTTTTACCGTCGTCGGACGGCCGATGATGGCGAAATGGCTGATCGGTGGCGTGGTGTTGCGCGTGGAAGGAAGGCTTGTGGTGATTTTCCCCTTTTCCTCACTCAATTAACCGCCGTCATTTTTTAAATTTAGCTTGTTTTAACAAATCAAAATAATTCCGCTGAAACAATTCCCATGAAGTCGTTCAAAAAATGGCCAAATTCTGCATTATGTCACCACTTTGTTGCACGGCTCATAATTACGCCGTACCAGGTGTACTCGATCATCACCCGATGAGCAACCTACTCTTAGGGAAGCAACAAAAGGGTCGTGTCTGAGCTCAACATCAAGATATCCTTGGCTTCCGGGTCCTAATGATATAAATCATTTGCTAGGATGAACTATTATGTCTACATAACATAGATAATCCACTTTTATGATTTGCCATATAGAAGATCTCAAGATGTACTTTGCTACTCTTAGCAAGCATCCACTTGTTGACTCTAATAAACTCATGACTATAGTTTATAAGATCCACTACTTGATCCAATCAAGGAGTATAACACATGCTAGTTAACGGGTTCTAACTGCTCATGTTACTTGTAAATAAATCCACCGGATTCGTATGAGTGCGCTTCTAGTTTTAGCGGTATGGTGATGGTGGGGTGATCACCAGGAGTTTGGGTGTCGTACTAAATCAATTACCTTAATATTATTTAGATCTATCAAATTAAGACTATGGAATTCTCTAAATGCTTTACTACAAAGTCAAAGCTAAAGATTATAAATTACTAACGATTGCTTAAGTATCTAGGGTTTTGACTTCACCCAATCACAGTTGATGGATATTTAGAAAACCATAATTCAGTTATATCCCTTGCATTTATTGGCTGTGAGTTGATCTTTTGCATCGTGGCTCTCAGAGCATTGAACACGTATCCTAATAGCGGGTTGTGTGCATCTCTACCTCAAACCCTAAGACTATTAGATGCATTACGGGCAAACCCTTGTTACCGCAGCGCAAAATCAGGTATCTTTACCACCTGAATTGATTATCGTCATCTTATTCAGGTCCCCATGGCGGCTTATGGCTTATAAGAAGATCAAGGTTAGAGCCCTCTTCAACTCCCTGTTGATTATGTTTTGGGTTGACTCATAAATATATGTTTGAGTTAGAGTTGTATTTTTCTTTGATTAGGATTGGTTTGAAATTTTGTATAAAAGAAAACTGTTTGGGTTTTGGGAAGTCTTTGTGAAATTTTCCAGTAATGTTTTTGTTTAATTGTCTCATTAAATTGAGTTATTATTGAATTTTAATTTAGCTTAGACCGAAGAACAAGTTCTCTTGAAATAATTATGTCAATTTGGACATCATTGGAACCATAAATTAAATTCGGAAGGTAAACTCTATTTAGGGCGAGTTCTAGTTGGTTTGTTGAAATTTTAGTAATGTTAAGGCGTTTGTGTTAAGGCCTGCATAAGGTTAGGTTTTATCATCCAGGTGGTGATTCGAATTTTAGGTAAGCAGACTTTACAAGGATAACAAATTTTCTTAAAATAAGTGTATTAGGAGTTTGGAACCCCATTGGACCCGAAATCAAGTGAAGCTCACATTTTGACGAAGTCTGTGGATTCTGGTTTGATACAGGTTGGTAATTCTAGAATGGTTTGGCTTTGGGCCTGTAAGTTAAGTTTAAACTCATCCAAATTAAGTGATTGAATTTCTGGAGTAAACTAAACACCAGAACAGTTTTCTTAAATAGGTATTTAATTTGGATATAAGTTTGGTTTTGAATTCAAAAATCGAGGTGACTCATTTCGGGAAAATTCTGGATTCTGTTTTGAAAATAGAGTGGTCGTTGTTTAGAACATATCTTCCGGAGTTCGGTGCTCGAATTGGATGATTCAATTTCAAATAAAAATATGATACACATAAAGGCGAACAGACTTGAGAGGGTTGGGCAAATATAGTTCATGTGTTCCGAAGATTTGAGTGAAGGTGTGTGTCCAGGTGAAATCGGCCTGGCAAAAAACAACTAGCATGCATGGTGATATTTTTCTGTTTATAATAGTTAGGGGTTGGTGAGGGAGGCCTGAGTAAGATTGGGATTCAAGGATAGAGTCAAGGAGGCGACAACCTTTTTTGTTTGTTCTTCTCATATCTTTTCTTAATTTGCAGCTTTATGTTGTTTTCAAAAAGCCAGGAGTGATTTTATGGGGAAAAAGGCTTGCATGTGTGCTTTGTTTTTTACCATAAACAAATTTGTTTTTTAGTGATTAAGGAGGCCAGATTTACAGTGGATTTTGAAAACACATGAGCATTAAAATCTTAATTAAATTAGGTTATATATTATTATCATACGATAATTTGGCAATTTATATGACCTTCTACGAAGTAGTGACGCGCCAAGATGTGTTGAGTCATGTTAGGCTAGGGATGGGTTGGTGTACCGCGTAAGGTCGATCTTGACGAGTGTTGCAGACTAGGAATGTGATTTATAGTGGCATACCAGATGTGTGGCCCTGGCTGGACAGGTGTCTGATGTCTCACGCCAAAATAATTCACTTAAATGCTTGATCCAATGACCGCGGGAGGCATTAATCATTATTAAATGTTGCTTCATACCAACTGCATTGAGACCATGTGGGTAATTCTGTTAATCTATTAAGTCAGCCAGTTAAATTTGTTTAGTGAACTATAGTAAATGTGAAATATATAAATTCCAGGTTTGGATGAAAAATTGCATATCATATATATCCATATATATATATTAATTATTGTTAATGATGATATTGTAAATGGTGTTTTTTGAAAAAATTATAAATTTATTGTTTTAGGTTAGGTGTGACGCCGATCCAGGGGTCGTTGACTACCAGTCATGAGGAATGAGTGGATCTTGAGTTCTGACGCCATCTTGGAAAATGAATGATCTCAGCTGTAATGGGATATCAGTCTGTCTGCTGTGAAACTTATCCCAAGCAGTTCAATATACTCATGGTGATGCAAATATGGGATAAAAGGCCTCTGCCGGGCCCGCCACTGCAATATCACCAAAACATACGACTATGAATCCAGCTATAGCCGTGGTTGGGAGTTCAATATTTTGCTCCAGCCACAATGCGTCGTTAAACTTAAAAGTTAAATCGTGCTTCTCGTAAGCCTTGGCCGGCGGCACATTTAATCTGGTCTCACCGGAAGATGAGCGTCCCACCATGCGCTCCACGTACACCCGTAAAAATATATATCCTACGACGGTGAGTTAATGCCGATGGTGGAATCGCCGTAAGTGGGCTGCTCTCACTAAGTCTGCATTTAATGTTTAAAACCAACATATATTAAAACCGTGCATGATCCTGCTTGAATGCACATGACTGACTCGGATCCAGGAGTCTGTAGAGCTCTCTCCACTACTTTAAAGTATGATACTTGAAGGAATTTATTGTTTTGGTAGTTTGTAGACCCTCAGATTACGATTATGTATATCGATTGAGGTGCTCTGGCGTTGGAGTATATTGTTTGTTGTGGACTACCCTCCGATGAATATCAATCGGCGCTCAGGCGATTGATGTTTTAGGTGGACTACCCTCGATAATTGTAATTTTGAAAATTTCACCACTCAGACCGTTTTCGCCAGACTGATCTCTTTTCAACTCCATGAGTGTTACAGGAGTGATTGGTGCATATCAGACCATATATCTTAAATCCCCATTATGAGTCTAAATTATGTAAATGTATGGCTGCAGCTAAGTATGTTTACAAAACAAATGATCAGCTTGTCATCAATCAAGTGAGCAGAACTATATTTTATGCAGCTAAATTAGCTCACTTGGACTGTGGAGTCAAAACCATGACGATTGAGTTTCGTCGCTGGTCAGGCATGTTGCTGCAAATATGTTTGCCCCAGGGCGCCATTTAGGAATAGTGAAACCCTGATTCTTGTCAAAAATCGCGATAAGTGAGTTCCTTAGTGAACCCATGATTCACAGCCATTCGGCCTCTTTATCAAGCATCAGTTGACTCTATGAATTTTCCTGTTAAATCACCACAGCTAACCAGTTACTGTGAGTGGACACGATAGTGGTTCAAAATTTCCAATTAGGTTCCATGTTTTGGGACGTCGAACGACCTAACGACCCTCTTTTCGACTCAAGCATTTGTAAAGTACTTAAAGCAGGGAATAAAACACAAGTAGGAGAAACACACCTCTCGGAGTTGAGAAAACTCTAAATACTGGCCTGCAGCTAAGCCCTCGGCGTGGCGGGAACGCGCCTTTGTAAGAAGATTGGCAGGCGATGGTTACGCGTATTTTTAGAGAAGAAGTTTCTCTCTCTAAAGGAAATCTAAAAAAATGAGCTCTTGGATGCTTTACGGTTTCGGTCGTTTTCCGCATATAGTTCGGAAGCGACCGTTGTTCCTTATTTTGGCCTTTTCTTCATTTAATCAAATTTGAAATGGCGGCTTATGTCATTCTTTAGGTTGACGTTATTGCTCCCGACCGTCATTTTAAATATTCTCTACTCATGCGCCTTGGCGTGATGCGTCATATATATGACTTTGGATTGCGTGAAAATCGTTCTGGCGCCCGAAGGCGCGATCATAGCGATGTAAATTATTAATATGAATTGGTAGTTTTCATTCTTAACTATATTCGCGGGCGAGTTCCAGCAGGTGAAATCTGTTTTGTCGTCAGATCTAGAGAATAAATTGGATTTTAACTGAAAATTAACATTTTGTAGTAAAGTCTGATTGCCCTTTTCGAGTGGAATTTCTCGGGTCTTGATGGGATAAATCATCTCGCTACTAGCGTGAAAATGTTTGTCACTATTTTTATCTACTTGTATGAATCTTGGTGAATGGGCCGAGATGAGAGATTTGAGGCGAAGTCATGTATTAAGTAGTGGGAGTATAAATAATATCCGATCTGACATACCGTCTCATTTCAAAAGAAAAAAATCATGTAATTGAGCATGTTGCAAACAAAGGTGTATGAATCTTCATGGAAAATTATATTTTTGACTTACACGTTTAGACGCAGACACGTATTTTGTAATGAAGTTGTAAAGACGAAGTAACAAATGCCCGCGTAAATGTGGCGTTTGGCAGCATTACCGGTGGGCTCCTACCATGATTGATGTATATTTTATATATATAATGTGTATTGTGTGAAGGTCCGTATTTTTCATATATAAAATAAATATGATTTAAATGGATATTAAATATCTAAACCGAAAATAAGTATATGAAATGTGTTTTAAATAAATGGATTTAGTGAAATTAAAAAGTAAAATTATTAAGTAAAATTAAGTTAAGGAATTACGTAGTGGATAGATGAATTGAGGACCCGAACATGAAATTAATGAGTTAGTGTTAACAAATATGAGAGAAAAGTTTAGTCATTATAACATAAGGGTTTGGTAAATGTTCCATCACATATTAATGATAATTGTTGAATTTAATTAATATACCTTGAAAATAGGATTACCAGCTGGCCCAGTAAGTGATTAAGAAATTGTGCCACTAATGTATTGTTAATTAAAACATTTATCAGTTCAACACCAAATTAATATAATAGTTATATTATTATTGCGTTTTCATCGATTTGGTCCCGACGATGACTTTTATAAATTGGTGGACAGTTGACATAACAGAAAATATGCGCATTCATAATCAATGTGATGATCCAACCGCCCTTATATTCGACTAACCCATTTAAATTTTGCATTATTTGGCCACCTTCATATGATAGAATATTTCGTTTATCATCTTTAAATCTATGAAATTTTTGCCAATTTTCAATTTGGGAGCTTATTAGTTACTCGATGTCAAAATTGAAAACACAGATTTAAGTATATTGAAATTGAATAATATCATAGACAATAAATTTTGTATTGTACATAATATGAAAAATAAGAATAGTATTCAAATAGGTATATATTTATTAAAATGAACATGAGAGGCTGGCACGATAATGGCAGAGCATGCGCCATAAATCCCTTATTCAGGTTTAAGCTCCCTTATGTAATTTTGTTTCACAAATTGATATGTTATCCCTTGCAGAACAAACAAACATGAAATTGGGCATGTTTTTGATGATAGATGAAACTTTACTGACGATTAAAAATGTCGGGTCAATTTATCACCAGATTATTGTGGTTAGTTATCAATTGAGGCGAATTAAAGTTCAGTCAGAAATGGTTTAAAGGAATTTGGATCAGACCAAAAAGCGGCCTGATCAATAGAGTTTGATCGATTATTGGAAATCAGATTTTTAAAGCGTTCTTTAGCTATTGTCATGGTACGAAACCATATTACATGGTGTAGCACAACAACAACCTATACAAACTTATAGGTCATTTCAGGCCATCTATATAGTTTGTATGGGTTGACTCAGCCTAATATGTTTTTTGTGCAGCTCATACCAATTTGACACGTTGGCCCATAACGGTCCATTATGATCCATTCAAAACCTCTAGATAAGAGAAAGAAAAGGATATGTAAAATCAAAGATTAAAAGCATGGGACTTCTAGTTTCTTCAAGTATTATGTGTTTTATGTTATTTTTATGTTTCATATTTCATATTTCATCTCGTAACATTAATTATACTAAACATGTGGATAACATCCAGCTATCACCTTGATTAGTTTTAAAGCATAATTATTTCTAAGCTTCTTTTTATCTTGTATATGTTGGTTCTTAGAAATATTAAGAAAAATGCTTGAAAGATAAAATAAGAAGTAAGAAGAAGAAACAAAAGAGAAAAATAAAAGAAATAAACTCTCCAAATTTATGACCGTGCTTTCTTTTCTGAGTACACATGTAAAAGAATATCTTGCTGTATAGTTGAATTATTTCAAACAAGTCAATAATAGAAAGGCCTTCAAGTCTGTTTTATTGACACTCCTTAGATCCAACAAAAAATAAAACTAAGTGATTGAAGTATTTTTATTTGTTACTTCAAAAATATTTTTATGGATTGACTCATCAATATAAAATTAAATAATTTATAAATTTATAAATTTCTAATAATTTTATTTATATTTAATTTTTTTTTAATTTTCCATTAATTAATTAAAAAAATATTTTTCCTAATATTTTTTCTTCCCTTACTACTAATCAAACACAACCTTACTATTTTCCCACTTTGCTACCATCTTTTAATAAAACATTTACAAAATGGTTTTTATTAGTATCAAGTTAAATTATATTAGATCATTAGTATGTATACAGTATATTTATTATTTTATTTATATTATGTGGACAAGAATAAAAAAATCTAGTCATTTCTTAATTTCTTTTCTTGTCCATCTCTATTATTCTCACTCAAAATCATTATAAAAATAATAATTAGTTATCAACATCATCTACTATCAGTTCAATCAAACATGACCTTCATTTAAAAAAAATTATTATATAATATAAGAATTTGTTCAGAAACCTGAATGATCTGATTCACTTATTATTCAATTTCTTTCTTTGACATTTATTTTCAAAATTTTTTTTTGCATTCGATTTTCTTCCCAATTTATTTTCTTTGATACATCATCATTAGTAAGAGCATGAATCCATGTTAGTGATGGAAATTACATCTATTTTCAAAGATACATATGTGATAAATAAATAAATAAGATGAGAAATGATATGACTTTTTATTTATTTTCTGTAATTATTTTTTCTTTAATTTTCTTATTTTGTCCCCAGGCTAGGAAACTTGAATGTTGCCGGGTCAGCCATATGCTAGTCTCTCTACCTTCATAGCTAGCAATGGCACTGCTCAGAATCACCAAACCCCGTGTTTTCACTAAATCAGTCGGACCCATCAATCAAGTTCCTCTGTTCCAACTTATCTTCTATACATAAGTCATATTATTTGAGAATCTGTTTTCTGCAGTTTCAGTGACTCAAATCTACCAAATACTCTGCCTCTTTTTCTTCTCCTCATGGTGCACTTGTATTACTAATGCCCTTATTTAAAAATCTTCACCAAAAAACCCAGCTAACTGAAATGCCCCAGAATTGAGAAACTTTGGTTCCAATGCTCTATGAATGTTAAGCTGTGTTGAGATAAAATATCAAGAGTTGGAAAATTGCCTCCTGGAGTTTATTCATTTGGGCTTCAGAACAAGGTGGGTTTAGTCACAATTGCTATACTTATAATGCCATGGCTTCTTGCTTATCACATGCTCGACAAAATGCCCCATTGAGTCTTTTGTCAAAGGAGATAGTGAATTCTCGTTGTGCAATGAGTCCTGGTGCTTTGGGATTTTTTATTAGGTGTTTGGGCAGTACGGGTTTGGTTGAAGAAGCCAATTTTCTGTTTGACCAGAGTTTAAGTAGTGTGTGGTCTTTGTGTGCAATAGTTATACCACAATTGTCTGTTAGAGCTATTTCTAAGTCGGGTTCGTGAAACGATTTGAGGATGAGATGAAAGAGATGTGTGATTCTGGGTTTGACCTGATAAATACACCTTAACATCGGTCTTGCAGGCTTGCAATGCCCGGAAGTTTGATAAGGCTTTTGAGCGTTTTAATGAAATTTATATGGACAGAGTTTGGGTTACATTGGGCATGTGATGCACCTATCTTGGTGCTCACTTGCAGCAAGTGCGGTGAGGGATTTGATGAGCCTTTGAGTTGATTGAAAGGATGGAAGATCTTGGTATTAGTTTAAATGAGAAGACGTTTTGTGTTCTGATTCATGGGTTTGTGCAACAGTCCAGAGTAGACAAGGCCCTCCTATTGTTTAGGAAAATGCAGAAATCAGGTTTTGCTCCTGGTATATCAATTTATGATGCATTGATCGGAGGACTTTGTGCAAGAAAGGAGACTGAGAAAGTTTTACATTTATTCTCAGAAATGAAGGAGTTGGGGATTGATCCTGACATTCAAATACTTTCCAAGGTTACTTCACTGTGTTTGGAAGAAATTGATATACACCAGTTGATAGAGGAAAGACAGGAAGATCTGGATATGGAAGCTAGGATATTGCTTTATAATTCATTTGAATATGGTCTTGTTTAATAGCAAGTCAGTGCTTCCCAAGATAAAGCTTACTATCTACTTAGTGCCGTGGGGACAGTGCCACTGACCGTATTCGGGCGAACGAGTTCTTCCATAGTCCGAAATGGATTCGCCGATAAGTACTTCACTTTTAAAGCTATATCAATTATTGTGATGGTTTTGTGCACTGTGAAGCGGTTTGACGTATATAGCTATTTAGAACATGGTTCCAGTGGGATGTGATAAGGCATATCTATATGGCAATAATCACTAAATTGTTAAACATTGATTAAGATGGAGACTTGAGAAAATTTGTTCGACGCTGCAGAAGGTGAGGAGGATTAGAAAGGTTTAGACCGGCTGATTTGCCCGCAGCTCCATGTTTGGATTGCGAAGAAGGGGTGGATGTTGCAGGAGCCCTTGACATGACAGGGGGAGATCCGTGTTCATGGGCACGATCCATGGATAAAACATTATACTTTTCTTGTAAAACAGCTGTGCAAACAAAAGAGATCTGCAGAGCAATTTTTCTTGCTGAAATGGTCCGAGAAGGTTTGTACAGACATAGTTGCTATTCTTTGCAGCTATTGATGGTTTAATCAAGATCAAAGCAGTCGATGAGAAACACCAGAATGTTTGGGGACATGTGCCGCGTGGGTATCGATCTGATGTTGATTTTGCTTATAACACCTTAATCAATGGTTTTTGCAAGGTCAGGAAGAATTTTAAAAGCTCATGGTGATAATTGGTCGAGATATAGTGGAAGGGGCTTGTGTCGGTTATGGAGCTATAACTTATTGATAGATGGATGGTGCAAACATGTGAGGCCGACCAAGCCTTAAATTACCTTTCTAGGATGGTTGTTATGGAAAGGGGAACCTAATGTCATTGCCTACACACAACCTTAATAGATGGTTGGCTGCATTACTGGAAAACCTGATGATGCCATCCATCTTTGGAATGAAAATGAAAGGAAAAATTATTCCCTCCAAACAAGAATTTTCTTTTTTATTAATATCTATCGCTGGCCTTTGGGAGTGGTTTGCCAGATCTGCGGCTACCTTTATTTCAGAGGTGTGGGGAGAGGAAAGCGCTGCGACACCATTGTTTATGGCGTGATTCAGTTTATATATCAAATGAAATTCAACCTTAGCATTTGAGTTATTGAAAGATAGTTGATAATGAAAAATTTCCAAACCCACTAGATAAAGATGGTTTTTCTGAGGAGGCAATACTTAGGTGGCTGAAGATGCTAATACCTCTGCAAATATTAAGAATCTTATTGCTGAGGGCCGTATTCCAGCAATTGTTTGTCCTTCAGATGTTGGAAGTAGAGGTGGATGAGAATACGTGTATTACAACGAGGGGCCATATAGTTTTGCTGCGATGAGTTGGCGCTAAGCAAGGGAAGTGTCATTAGCAGGATGAAGTTCCTGGGTTGAAGAAACATTGCTGGATTGGTTGAGTTGATAAATTATTTGGGTCAATGAAGGGTATGGTTGTTGATCTTTCTTCATGGCTTGGCTGTTCTATATTTGATGTTATGATCTCTAGCATCACCAAAAAGGTATGTTCATCATGGAAACTTTCTACTTAGCAGACTAGCAGTTCACTTGACTAATTAGTTTGAAACTTCGCCAAAATAAAGTAAAAACTGTGACACCCAACAGTTGCAGATCTTGGACTACCAACAATTTCTTTTTCAATTACTTCAAATTATGTGAAGTATTTGGATGCATTATGAGTATCACTGTTCAGTCTGTGCAATTAAAGATAAATTCTGTTATAGAAGAATTGAAACAGTGCTATGCTTGCTATTCTTTGAGTGGTTTAACCCAAGAGGGATGTTGGAATATTCAAGAACAAGTGGGGCCACTGGAATTTTCATGGGTTACTAGTTAGTGTTTGCTCTTTTCTTCTTTGTATGGTATCTTTGCAGTTCATGAATATGCCTTTCAAAACTTTTGATTGTGTCATATACTGAACAGAGGCATGTCATGGTGCTAAACAGGATTCAAGATTGAGTTTAGTGCATTTTAGGAAGCTCAATACTTGGGATCGTCTGAGACTGCACTGGTATTCTGAGATCATAGGCAATATGATAAGGATGCATTTTTTTCCCCAAAAATGACTAGGCAGCTGATTATAAATTAAGATTGTCCAACTGATGGAATGCTTAGATTGAGGGGCAAAATGTTTGGGGTGTTACTTGCATTTTCTAGTGGAGGGATGTGATAGTATCATGCGTTGATGTCTCATGGATTGCAAGGGGATGAGGTGATTGTGGAAGTTGGGAAAACAGTTTGATCACATTCATGACTTTTGCAACAGTGTAATAAAATGCATAGGATTTGCTTGCTTAAGGGCCTTAGTCCCCAAAACAAATGTTACTTGGACTTGTCATGCCTTAAGATGACAATCACTTAAAGTCATCCAATGGACAAAAGGGAGTCATAAAAGAACTTGGGATCATGAGCAAAGTTATGATTGCCAAGAAATTAGTTGAGGGCATTGCTGTTGTTAGAGTTGAATGGTGAAAAAAAGATTCATGTTGCCAAACCAGGTATTGTGGGTGAAGGTTTTTTCTGGGTTTAAGTGGCAAGCTTAGACAAGAAACTTTGTTTAAAGATAAGAGAAACTTATATCACGATCTGGGTGCCTTTGTTCAGTTTTCTGCTTTGGGAGGAGTTAGGTTGTTCCTTTGGGCTTCTGTTCAATTCCGGGGACAGTTTCCTTGTTAGTTGTTTCTGGTTTTTTTGGGGCTGTCTCTGCTTTCCCCGACAGCGCGGTTTTTTCACAAGGGGTGTGGTTTGTTCCTTTTCTCTCCTTGTTCTTTCTTTGAAGGATCATCACTTTGGCCAGCTATTCCTTTATTATTTTCAGTTTTTCTTGCTTATCAAAAGAAAAAGAAAAAGAGCTTATATCACGATACTAATCCTTTGAAAGGCACAATAGAGTGCATGTAGTATATAAATCACCATCAATTGAAAAAATGAGACAATCGGATTAAAAAAAAAAAAGAAAAAAACTAACAGAAAAAAAAACCTACTTGTTGGGCAATGTTGAAGCTGTCAACAATAAGATGGATCTTCTCTCTTATAAAGCTAGCTTTTTCCAGCTAAACTGGTGAGGATCTAGACTGCAGTTTTCTGAAACATAAAGGTTGATCTCATTCTGGGCGATTTTGCTATCAGAATAAATTCTACATTTAACCCTTACCTTTGGTTAATGAAGTGTGCAGGAAATTTACAGGGAGACAATCCATGAATGTCTCCTATTATCTACTTGGCTGTGCATGTTTTCCTAATAAATCTTTTCATATGTTTCAATATTATTTGAAATAGATTTCTTTATGTATTTCATTTATTATGAAATTCAGCTATAAGTCAAAAATATGAACTTTCAAACTATGTGAAAACATTCTTAGAACATGCAGGCTAATGATCATAGAGATGGAAAAGTTTTTTAATTATCTTTTCTTCTTTTATTTTAGATGAAGAAATGTTGCTTTTTATCATGAAAAAAAAAAAAAAATTTAGATAAAATATATAGGGCTTAACTCAACTATGGGGCTGAATGTTATTGTGGTTATTAACTTGAGGTGGGCAAGATTCATTGCATGGTTAAGATATAATCAAAGGTTAAAAATACTTTCGGTTCAAACAGGAGATCTCATGGTGCTTGGATTTCTGGGATATATAAGATATATAGGAGATATCGGTGGATATTTTGTGGGAATATTGATATCGAAGTAACAAAATACTTTAAAAATTCGCATGGAAATACTTGTAAAAGTGTTAAAATGCCATTAATAATCAAATCCACATTGATATTACATTACATAAATGATGAGGTCCGCCAAAATTACATGTAATCACCGATCGTTGGATCGTCAGATATATCATCAAGCCATATCGCCCGATTTTCTTAGATATGTTGCCGATAATTACGATATATCCGGTCAAATGCTAAAAATCAACAACGACATGTATGTGTTGAACATCTTGTATTTCCTTGTCGATATATAAACACTTCAGATGCTCCTTTGTGATAATGTCGATTTTCGGTTTTGCTCTCCAGTATATTGATATGTTTGTGGTAGGCGATATCGTGTCGGGGATGGCTGGGCTTACTTAAGTAATGGCGATATATCCGCGAACGTTTTTAACAACCCAGATATAATTTACTATCACGGGGCACGCCTAGTTCTAACCTTTATAGTTTTTCTTCACTTAAGTGGTAGATGAAAAATGCTTGATAATATTGATGATAATATAATATCCCCCAATAATAATAGTGATAATATTATGTAGTGGTTGGCTAAAGCAAATTTGGAAAATATTTGGTGTAATGAGGCTTGATTACGACATGATAAACATTTAGTTCTTATGTGAAAATGACATGAGACATTTTGTGCCGTGGCGCAAGGCATAAGCCTGAAGCGATTAAGGTCAAAGCCTCACCTTAAGCAGAGAGCCATTCTAATGATAAATTTGAAAAAAGTATAATAAAATCACATGAAAATTAAATTATATAGAAAATCTTAAAATAATAATAATAATAAAAAGCTTGGGTTTTGTCATTATCAAGAGTTTTAAATTTAGTTGCCTTTCCCTCTTCTAAAATTCAACTCTCTCATGGCACAATAGAATAATCTTTGGCATTACCATCGGTAATAAGCATAGGGATCTATAAAGGCACATGTGGAAGCCACATCTAGTTATTGGATTGTCCTCCAATCAGTTCAATGTTTGCTCCATCTTCTTTTTCACCCATTAATTATTTATCAATAATACGATAGTGTATATGAGCTTTGTCAATAAAGCATCCAATAATCCTCCTATGTCTTCCTCTCATTTACTCTTTTAGTTTTCGCCTGTGAAGAGTTAATTGTAGTAATCAATTAAGTCCTTAATTTAATAAAAGTTTCACTCAAGTCTAGACGGTAATAGAAGCATAACATTAATCTTCACAGGCCCGTAAAAGCATAGAGGCAACAAAACTTGTTGAATACTCCGGAAACACACCTTTTGTAGAATATATATAGATATATATTTATGTAGGGCTACTCGATTATCACAAATGAGCTTCATTTGTTCATATTTTCCAATCTTGAGGAAGACCTATAGATTGAGGAGTTGCGCAGATTTTAAATCACGACGGATCAGTGTTTCTGTCATCTTACCTCTTTAAGCTAGTGCATTTATTTGACTGTTTATGTAGATGACATTGTTATTACATGTAGTGATCATGATGGCATCCAGAAACTAAAATAACACCTCTTTAGCCACTTTTTGGGCAGGCAGGGAAACTCAAATCCTTTTTGGCGTGAGGTGGCTGAGTAAATTTCTGGTTGGTTATGCTCAAAGGAAGTATGCCTTGGATATATTGGAGGAAGCAGTAATGCTAGATTATAAGCTTACCAGACACACCCGCCTATGGATCCAAGCGTCGAGCTTGTACCCAAGATGGGAGAAGACCTCTGTACCTCACGAGATCTAGGAGATGTCGACTGACTTGTGAGAGTAAGCGGAACTACCTCTACCATACGGCTCAAGACGAAACATTTCCTTTCTTGTAGTGTAGTTAGTCAGTTCTGTAGTCACTAGCCATGGGTAGCCACTAAGGACAGTGTGGAGTTGTATGTGTGATTTGTTAAAGGGCATAGTAAGGTGCTGTTGTAGAGATGAAACCTGACTCCCGAAAACTGACCGACTCAGTCCCATGAATGCTCATTTGGTGTCGGAAAATCCAGCCAGGAAAAGTATATTTGTCGTGAGAATTCGATCTTCGTCGAGAACTTTTGAGGTGCCATGATAAGCCCGATGTATTGGGTGAACATGACCAAGATGGAGTCCTTCGGACTTGACTACATAGCTAAACTGTTCATCCATTTTATAATCTCTTTATGGCTTTGATACCATGTGAAGAAGGGAATTCTCATGTTTAACTGGAAACTGAAGGCTACATGCCATATTTATCTGAAAGAATAAAATAGAAAAGGAAACAAATAAAAATGATAAAGGAAAAGGATAGTTGAGAATATCCTACAAAATAATCTAGATACTCAACAATATCTTTTCGTACATCTTCTTTGCAATTACAGAGAACAAATAGATTTTTGTGGATGGTCCCCGACGCTGTGCATTCATTGGGTTGGGTGAGCTTGAGTTGGGTTAGATTGGGGTTTGTATGCGTGTCTTCTAGTTGCTTTTTGTAGGGGTTAGTGGTGGTTTCACGCGGCGACCATAGGTCTCCTTTTCAACGATCTCTTTTGTTCATATATTTAGCATCCAAGGTGAACCTCTTTTATGGGCGATCGTCGCCATGACGCGGTTTGCAGCACTATCATATTAGATTGGATTATAGATTTATTAATGACGAATTCTGCAGAAGCTGAGTTGCTGGGTTTTGATTTAATATGAATATCATGCCTATATGCCCCTCGCTCATCTGATTCCATATCATGCGTCTGAGTCAAAAAAATCAAGAGGCCAGGGTCACTCCAGCCCGGACTTTCAAATCAACAAATAGGAATAAATTACGGAAAGTGGTTTGAGCCACGAGACACAACGACAAAGCTGAAATTGCCTTAAATTGCAGCTCCTGAAGCTCAAAGCATAGGATTTGGGTTTAATATGATTGTCATGCCTATAACGATGATTAATGCAAATGACAGCCTTGATGTTGCCATGAATCTTTTTTGGTTCATTGTGGTCTAATCCAAGTTCTTTGAGTAGATCTTAAATCCATAAAACTTCACAAATGCCTAATGCTATAGTTTTGTATTTTTGCCTCAACACTTGATCTAGCCTGACATTTTCTTCTTACTTTGCCAAATGATTAGATTACCTAATACACATGTGGTAACTATGGTTGATCTCCTATTCTTGATTAGATGTGATATCTTGTGAGCCAGCGTGATGTGTGTATATGTACACTGAAAGAGAAAAGAAAGCGCGAATGGCAGTGCGTCGCCTGAGTAATATAATGATAAGTGAGTATCGTTCCCACGAAGAATTGGGACACTAGAGATGCAGGCTCTAATCTGGCAGCTGTAGCTGTTTGGATGGTGTTGGAAGATCTGTAGAAAATTCAGACACTAATCTAGGCATACGAGAATGAGCGTATAAAGACTAAAAGCCTTAAGATTATAGATTCACCTAAACAATGATGTATGAACCTCCCCAACCCACGATTAATCGATGGTCAATTTCATCATCATGAAGATGGTGATTGGCAATATATTCGAATCTCTCTTGAGCATTCGCCACGCTCTCATAGAAAAGGTTATCTTGCGCCACTGCACATACAGCGCCAGGAAGCCATCATAACTAAGGATGCTCGAGAACCTATAAATCTTAATACCACACTTAATCTCACTTATATCTCTATCTCATGATAATTTAGATGGTAAATCGTCATGATACAAGTTTTAACTCTCACTTCTAGATTTTGAGATCAAACCACAATTCATTAAATGTTATTGATATCACAAGCATTAAGATCTGAAATGATATAAGCATAAAATAACAAGTAAAACATAAATCAATATAAATTAGGAAGTTTAGCACAAAATATGTTTTTGGCTCAAATACAAACCACAAAACTATGAAACATAAGTGGAAGAGTAAATACAACCATCAAAGAAGAAAAAGCGGAAAAGGAAGAGAAAACCGATTTTGGCGTTGAAGCTCCCTTTTTTTCTCTGCCATTATCTTCTTCTTCCTCAAGTGTTCTTCCTCTTCAGAAACGAACCTAGAAATCTCTCCAGAGCAATTGTTGTGTTTCCACCCCAAAGGAGCTTGTTCTCCTCAAACGTCCAAAAAACGGTTCCAAATCGTCCTCCTACAGAATCTCTCGGGTTTGGAAAAACTTTTAAGATCTCCATTATGGGCTCAAAATGGGCTAAAATCCATCAAAATCGACCCTAACGTCGCGGCGTCGTTTTGCAACGTCGCGCGTCGGGATGCTGCGTTTCTGCAGCTCTACTTATATCATGGCAGAGTTGAGCATCATAGATTGCTGGCTTTCTGTTTTGCTCAGCAGCGCGGAGCCTGCTTTGTCGTCGAACTCCGATTTGGTGTTCTTAGTACACGTTGGAAAGCTCTTGAAGTGTAGAATCCATCCATATGGCTTGATACGGCCGAAGCTCATATGATGTCTGAAAACTTCAAATACAGTAGCCTCTCCCCTGCTGAAGGTGCTGCAATGTTTCCTGATTTTCTTCAAGTTTTGGAACTTGCATAACTACTATTCGAACTCAATTTTTTTGTGTTCTTAGGTATCCACAAACTCTTAAGAATTTAAGAGTTCTTTTACCCATAGAAGCTTTGTAATTAGACTCATATGATATCTAAGCGTCAAGAAAATCGGTGGTTATATAGTAGTTTTCCACCAATTTTGCACAATTCCATCAAATGGATGACCTGATCACTAAAGTATGAACCTTTTGCCGACATTAGGGCACTTATTTAACATAAAAACACTAGAAAAACTAACTAAAGCATAGGGATAAAATGAGTATTTAAGATACTCATCATGCATCGGTGTAGGTCTCTATATGTAATTCACCGTTCTTGAAGATTAGGCCTTTTCCTAGGTTAGCCTTCAAGTATCTCAATATCCATAGTATATCTTCCATGTGACATTCTAGGGATGCATGGATGAATTGATTTACAGTCTAACCGTGTAAGCACTATGAGATCGAGTATGGGAGACGAAAATATTCAAACTTCCAACCAAATGCTGTCTAATGGGGCACATGCTTTATCTAAACCTAACTATGGCTCAGGAACACCTTCTAGCTCAGCTCCTAACCTGTAGCTTGGATTCATTGTAGCCGTGGTTGGTTTACGACCTATCATGCCAATTTCCTGCAAGACACTGAGTGTATACTTCCTTTAAGTAACCAAGATGCCTTGTTTAGATTTACCACCTCCATTCCCAGGAAGTTCCCAAGATTGCCAAGGTCGAAATCCTTGGCAAGATTTCATTTCAGCCTGTATATTTCTCCCGCCCGATCATGCTGGTGACCAGAAATTATATCCATGACAGTCAGGCAATGAAGTTTCCGTGAGTTTTGTAAAGAGGCATGCTGGTCTCATACGCGCGACAATCTAGGTGATTGAGACCTTCGCAAGCAAGCTTTTGTTTTCCTTCTTCTTTCTTCATCAGTTTGTACACTTTCTAGAACTTTTATTTCTCAAAACCTTGATGGCAATTTATTTACAATTCTTGTGAAAAGATATTTACATTAGATTGATGTAAATTTCAATAATGATTTACAACAATAGAGAGAAGAACTCTTATGTGGTTCATGTTTGCAATCGAGGCAAAAGATTATTTTTTTGAAAAGTTATCAAGGTAAAAGTTTATTGGTAATCAATACCAAATGTTGTGTGTTCCCCTTGGTTACCAACCTAGCATTATATCTCTTTATAGATCCATCACCTTGGTACTCGCTGCTAAAATCCAATTACATCCATTAAGTTTCTTGCCACTCAACAATTCTTCCACTTTCTTTGTGTCATTTTTATGCAAGGTGCACATTTCTTCTATTGTAACTTCCACCTAGGATCTAATAGAGCATCTTCAATAGTTTTTAAGAAAGACTTGTGGGTATGGGTTTGTAATGAAGGCCTTATAAGTTGAGACTAATTGGTGATAAGAAAGAAAGTTAGCTAATGGATTTCAAGTGCAGGTTTAACACATTTCCTCGTGGAAAATGGGAATATTTAGATTGATGTCCAATAAATAATGAGGTTGTTTAGAGTTTAGAGGAGAAGTTGAAGATGAAGAAGCACAAGGAGAAATGTTTCCCACACCTTTCTTCAAAGTTGAAGATTGACAACGAGGAGAATTTGGGGACTATAACTAAAGGATGATTGTCTCTTTTCATTCTAGTGAGTATCAGCATTTTTTTCCACTTTGTTACCTTCTTTAGACCTTAAAATGGTGTCTAACACACACACACACACACACACACACTGACAAAAAAGCCTTTCGATTAAGAGCAACCCTCTCACCAAAGAGTGCATCACTCGTTGTACATCAAATAAGCTATGGCTCTAGCAATGCATGGACTCATATGGCTGAAACATCTTCTCTAAGAGCTGAGATTTGGAAAGGATGAACGAATGAATCTCATTTGTGATGATCAATTCCCCTACACAATACATATTGCTTCTAATCAAGTCTTCCATGAAAGCTGACCAAGCACATTGTGTGTGTGTGTGTATACAGGTATTATTATTCAATCAATAAGAAATTTGTGAATCTTTTCTCTCTTCACAATCTTATCCCCTTTGCTAGCCCAAATGAAACCTATTTGTCTCAACCCCTAGATCCTCTTGAGTAAGTGGGTCCCTCTATCAGGTCTATATTGGCCACTCACGTTTTTGGAATCAAGCATGGTCCATCCTATCAATCTAAGATCAAACTGGATCTCTCTTAGGTGGAATGCTTCTTAAATCCTGTTTCTGGAGATACATACTTCTTAAAGTACTCCAAGACTATTAGCGTAAAAGCCACAAGTGCGATTACAACAAAGAACTAAGTGCATTTTCTTTTGAATTCAACACACAGACACCCATGCTTTCTTAAATCCTGACTGTTAAAATAATATTTTGAAAATTTTCTCAAATTTTATTGAATCAAATAGTTGGAATCATTTAACAAAATATGATTTTTGGTAAAATTGCTCATATATATGTACTCATCATGCGATCAGCCCAAATCTTTCTATAATACTGATATATTAGTTATATGATGAGCATAGAAATAGCAATGGACCTCTGAATTACCTTTTGGTAACAAGTAGGATTCTGACCTTGTTCATAGAGCTTCTGATTTTAACAAACAAAGATCAAATGCTGATGAAAATGATTATATTTTGCAATAATAATCACTGTAGCAATGTTCTTGAAAATAAATTCAATTTTTCTTAAAAATGTCGCAAAATTAAGCCGTTTAATTCTAAATCTGCCAGTAACAGATCTGTTACTTCATCAATTTTGCATATGGACTTATAAGAATAATAATATTTCAGAAACAACCTAAGCTTTTCTTAATCTTAATGAGCTTGAGCCCTCTGCATTTGACCTGAAATCCTTTAGAAAGTTACATGATTTAGATAAAAGTAATTGCGACTCCACTTTTACCCTCTTACACTTTTCACCTGAGCACAAAGAGACATTACTGGTGCATAGCGGAAAAGGTAGAATTGAACAATGAATTGCCAATAAGCCTTGCTCTCACAAAATAAATGACCTAGCTATTATCTAACTCACTAGCCAACAAAAACTACCCATGGTTTCTAGCCCAAAGGCTTGTCCTGGCTATCTCGCACAACTTTAAAATGAAGTTGGGACTTGAAATTACATAGACATCCCTTTAATAGAAAACATAAAGAACACATATCTGCTTTTGTTGAGAATGAGATTGGAAGGATGGTTGCGCTGCCTACAAATCAATTTATATTTATTTATTTGCATCAATTGATTCTCTCAATAATCCACTTTGTAAGGATCCAAAAAAGGAAAAAAAAAAAAAAAAAGATGAGGTACTCCTTTTTTATTTGAATTTTTTTATAACATGGAAATATTTGATTCAGCTTTGCAGGTTAGGCAAACAATCCATGGATATGTAAGATCTGTCCCCACATAACAGTGTTTCTGTAAGCTTGGAGCTGCAGCCTGGACACCTGCTATTTGAGCTGCTTGTGAGGACAATGACTTCTAGCCTCAGAAGGTGAAATATGAATCCATAAATGACCCTTTTATATTTTAATTACGAAATTGTTGGAGGTTAATAGTAATCATAATAATGCCAAAGAAAAGAACAACAAAAACCAGTGATGCACCTGAATCAGTAAAACAATAAATGCAAAACTTGAGAAAGAAGTAATAAAGGTAGATTTAAGGAATTTTATGATTATAAAATGGGAGTTTTGCTAGAAAAAAGGAGACAAGAAAGGCCGGTTTAATTCGGAGAGGATGGCTATTATTGATCTTGATGCTAATTTTACAAATAGATCATTTCTTGTTTGTCAAAATGATTTGATTTGCTTTATTTATTTATAGGACCAAAAGAAAACCATTCTACTGTTTTTGTAATTGTGTTCTTGTTTGAGGCTTGGGCACTCTGTGCTGCTATGATGTTAGCCTTTTTAATCCTGGAATTTCTTGTTCACTTTAGCAAAACCCTGAGTGTTTGCCTAGCATTTGATAACGGCCATTGGCAGTCCAAAAAGAACACCGCCGCAATGACTGCAACAAATTGCATCAGGTTCATTCAACCCAGTCGTAAAATATAGGTGAAACGTATAGATGGAATGATAATTCTTTGAATGGAATTTTTGATGGACTATTCGAAGCAAAAACCCCATGCTCTGCAATTGATAAATTCAGGAATTAATTTTTAGAAAAATATCAATACTTAAACTAGAAAGAATTACTCCTATAGCTTTTCCTTAAAATTGGTAAAAAAATATATAATTCTAAAATTCAAAGAATGCATGAGGCGGTTTAAGTCTTCAAAATTTACTTCTTTCTGAAGAAAAGGAGGAACCGACCTTTAATAAGGATCTCCAGAGCGATAAAGGTGTGGTAGATTTATGATAAGATTTGTGATTTGATATCTAATACAAACAAACCATAGATCTTTGCGATGTTCGTCCACAAAGGCTGAATATCATTGGCAGAAGTGCGAAAGATCTCAAAACAAAACCAGAAATCATTACAAACATGATCACCCGCCAAATCCTTCGTCTCAAACCAGCATCAGAGATGGAAGGATATTCTTCTGTTTCAACCATGGGAACAGAACAGCTAGCTATTGAATATGGCTACAAGGCCAAGCCTTCAGCTCTCTTGAACACCATCTTTACTTGGACAGTGAATACTGCTGCTAAGACACTTCTCTCGGTGGCATCGAATTCAAAAACTGGACGTACAGAGAAGTGGAAGCCTACTGATCATCTGAAATATATGATGATGCTAATGACTTGGTTTACTGTCTGGGTTCTTAGGGTTTTTATGGATTACTTCCCTTCCTCTTTAGGTCCCTCTCCTTATTATCTCCCCGGAAGTTCGTCTCCCATTGGACTACTTGACTTAATGCCTCCTCCTCCCTCCTCCCATCAGCGCTTTCGTCACCATCTTCATCATCTTCTTTGGATTTGGTTCTGTATGAAGGATCTAATGAACCATCCATTAAAGCCCTTGGGAGAGCCCTCTTACATGTAAGCTTACTTTGAAAATTTTCTTCTTTTAACTTCTTGGGTAAATTGGCAGTCAACCGAGACGACAGATGTTTATAGAATGCTTGAGACATATGCTCCTAGATTGATTAATGCTGAATTTTGAACATGTGCGCTATTTTTACATTCGAACATCTAGGGCTACTCTGTAATTTAGTTTACGTATTCTTGGCATGGTATTGATCTATTTTAATTTCTTTCAATATCAAAAGCAGTTACATATCTTAGAACAACAACTTTCCAATATATTTTTTATTGTTTATTATCCCCTTTTTTTTTTCCTCATCTAAAATTTATTTTTGTAATCCTATTACCATTCCTTTTAGTTTGTTTCAAAAATTTCTTCAGATTCATAGTAGACACAAGCTGGTAGAAATGTTGAAGACAAGGACTCAGACAAACCGTGTCTGTTTGCAGATTGATATAGCGCAACATTAGTTTTTGTTGTTCCCTTTATTAGTAGGCTCATTAGTAGTTTAATACTAATTCCATAGTTGATAGTATTTTTGTCCTTTATATGAACAAGTGTCTGATGCAGAAGATGGATGAGCATCTTCTGTTAATCAACGGGTGTCAGCATCTTCTGTTAACTCAAAGGTGGTCAGCAACAACAGTGAGATCTCCTTTCGGTATGGCACCTGATACATACCACAACTGGCTCTAGTGACAAATCGTGAAATGCGTGAGCGTGGTTCAGATGCATATTATAGAGAAAATGTCATTATGGAATGCATTCTGATGGTACCCATCTATATTATAGTCACTTGGTAGTAGATTAAGACCTATCATTTTGGATGGCACTTATTCAGACTTCAACTGTTCAAAACATTAATTTCTTATTTTTGGATTTTCAGTTATTTTTCAGTTGGTTTGACAAATTTGTGTTAGTTCACCAGAATTAATGAGTGAAACAGGAAATCATGATCACCTTGGCACAAAATTCGACAGCCAAGTAAATGAAAGGCCCCAACTATTTGTATTGATGTGATTTTGGACTAATATATACCTATCATATGTTGTCTGTCGTGTTGAATTGGTTCAGATTTTAACAATCATGAACGAGATTCCAGCTACATCGAGGAAATACCAGTTTACAGTGGCTATGGCGGATAGGATTGTGGATGAGAATGTCAGGGATGGACGGGCAGAACTACTTCATATAAACCGTAGAGTTTTATCATCAGCATTTGCTGCAACAGAAGTCCCCTCTCATCCTACACCCAAAGACAAGGCAGCAGGAGATGACGGGTTTGCATGGCCTTCCCGTATCATCAAGGCACTCCCACTCGGCTCCTACCTTGTCTCGTATGTAAAAGGGTTCAGTCACTGTGTCAGCACATTCGTCAATTCTATTGGCACGTCTCAATCAGCGAAGAGGCAGCAGCTTGCTATTGGAGGTGGAGAAGAGGAGATAAGGGCGGAGAAGTTGGCTCAGGAGTTGCTGTGGATAATGGACAAGCTTAGGCTTTGTGGGGCGGTGGATGAAGCACTGATGCAGTGGAGCTTTGCCTCCGGCCTTGCCTCCTTTTCTCTCACTTCTAATCCAAGGGTCCAAGGTTCCATTGTCAAGATCTCAGGTGAGATATACCAAATTAACTAAACCTTCTTAAACATGCATGATACACAATTGATTTTCTTCAACTTCTTGTTACTATATTATCATACTTTGTTTTAAATACGTTAAGTTCCTTTTGGTGAATATATCTTACAATAAGAGAAAAGGTTATGATTGATCAAAATCTAGTTTTACATTATAAAATATATGAAATACTGGTGAACCATTCTTTCTTAAATCTTCTGATCATTGTTATTGGAATTGATAATAACTACGTATCAAATCTCATAGAAGTGATAATCCAATATAAAATCATATAAGATTCATAAATATTATGAGAATTGAACACTTGTAAAAGGTAGAAAATTTGATATACCTCATCATCAAGTAAAGCTTTGCATTATTCTTGTTTGTAAACACGATTTTATATATTAGTAAAGAACCCAGCTTCTTGTGTGAGGCTTTTGGCTTAGAGTTAGATTCATATCCAGCCTGTTTACTTGCTTATTTTGTAACTACAAATGACGTATCATGAGTTGATAAAACACATTTTTATTGCAACAGGAGACTGATTCCCTTGCTTCGTATAAATAATTCACTGAAATTATGTCATAATCTTCTTTATAAACAGCAATATTAGTCGAGGAGCTCAGTCGAGTAGACTATGAAGTTCCAAGGCAGGTGAAGTTCAGGCTGCTCGGGCTTTGGCTTCCACTGTTCTGCTTTGCGGGCAACGGGCTTGTGTTCCCATTCTTGACAGGCTATGAGAAGGCAGAAACAGAGAGAGCCCTGGAAAGAGTGATTTCGACCTTACCTGCAACTGACCAAGAAGTGATCCTCACCAACTGGCTACAAGACTTCACCATTTCAGCCTCAGATTGGCCAAATCTCCAGGTATCTTATGACCGATGGTGCCGTTCAACTCGAAAGCTTGCCGCCACGTAAACTTGCACGTAGATGAGTATTTGTATACATAGGCTTGTATACAATCCCTTACCATGTGTGTGCAGGCTTATATACCATTCTAGTATAATTAGTAGTTTCTATACCTTGTTTTACTTGGTAGGTAATAGAATAGCATAATACATTCATCAGGAATTATGAAGTAAAGGGCTCAGTGTACAAGGGGAATTACATCAGTGGTACGTTTGTGTATGGTAATTGGTATGCTGGTTGCCCTATCTATCATCCTTGGTAGATTTATATGTAGAATGTGTTTTTTTTATGGTGGATGTTTCTTTTCCTATTGCTTCAGAGACATTTGGGAGCTTGTAACAAACATTGTTGTTGTTGTTGTTGTTGTTGTAAGGTGCCTTGCCTCTTTTTTTTTTCTATGGATAATTAATTAGGTTGTGTTTGGTTCCTTAAAAGTACCAAAGAAAGAAAAAAATATATAAGGAAAATGATTTTTGTATATTTGGTTGTCTAATGAAGTAATGAAAAATCTCAAAGGAAATCAAATATAAAATTTACTTAAAAACTTAAATATTTTTAAATTACTTAATCTTATATGATAAGTTAATATACAAACAAATAAAAATATTATATTGAATTTAATTCCAATTTTCATTATCCTATTCCTTTCCTTGTATTTTTCCTTTTTTTTTTTTTTTTTTTGAGAACCAAACATAGCTTTAGTGTTTTGATATAGCTAATATGGAATTTTAATTTGGACTTAATAGTTATGATAATATGCAAACTATAAGGTTTGAACCGAAAAAGAAGTCTTCGACAAGTTATTTAAATTAATATTAGACATAATAATCATGCCAAAAACTAGGAAACTGACTTCCTTGGTCTTGAGAAGCAAACAGTGACTTGATTCTTCAAAAAGCTCTCCCATCTCCCATTTGCAATAATCACTCATAAGTTACTTACCATACCAAAAACAAATCAGAGTTGTATATCATAGAAACCATGTTTTTGAGTTTCAAAATCAACATCAACCACCATTTGCCTCACAATGCTGTTCAGAACCATATAAATTTGGTCCGATTCTTGATGTGTTTTATCATGAGCTATGAATCTGTTAAGAGTACCCAACACTTCCACAAAACTAAACCCGGGTAACTTCTTCACCCCTCTCCTCTCCATGGCTTCCCTCATCGTTCTCGCATCGTCCCACAGCTTCACACCTGCATAAACGTTCGATAAACCAATGTACCTACCGTCATGATCGGGCTCCAATTCTATGTTTTCCCACTCTCCGCAAGGTCGAACCTCTATGGTCCATACATCCACTGGGCAGGGCGCCTAGCATTAGCGAGTTGGTTTTATGGGCATTTGAGCTATGAAGTCGTATGCCTCCGCTAATCGGCCTGCGCGTGATAGAACATCCACCATGCAAGCATAGTGTTCACTCTTGGGCGCCATGCCCTTGCTTCTCTCAAGAGATTTGAAGAAATGCCAAGCCTCATTTATTAAGCCCCCATGAGCACAAGCGCTCAACAAGCAATGCGTATGTGATCTCGCTGGAGCAATCTCTAGAATCTTGAACTTCCATTTCCTTGAACAACTCGAAAGGACCGCGAACTCTGCTCCATGAGTCGCGAGCCCTCCGGACGATGGCGCTCCACATCAAAACATCGGTTTGATCCGCTTGGAACTCACAAACACAGCGATGGCCTCCTATCGTCCCGATTTGGCATACTGCTCACAAGTGACGTCCTCACGCAAAGTAAATGGCAATGCTTTATCGACCATGTACTGATGCATCTCCCTCCCCTGCTCGAGCGCTCCCAAGTGGGCACAAGCACACAAAACGCTCACCATTGTCACCTCATTCGCCTTAGGCCCCACCACGCGCATTCTCCCAAAAATGGCCAGAGCCACGCCATACTCTCCGCCCTTAACACACCCATCAATCATTGAGCTCCACGACACGACATCCCTCTCCGGCATAGACTCAAACACTTGGCGGGCCGAGTCCAAGTCCCCACACTTAGCATACCCATCCAGCATTGAATTCCAAGCAAACCGAGCTTCATAGGCATTTCATCAAACACCTTACGGGCTGATCCTGATCCCCGCCACAAGAACCGTACTAAGGGCTATGAATTAAAGAATTCGCGGGGGCCAAACCTATCCAACCACAAGTCTTCTTCGCAACGCGGCAATGCACCGCCCGTCCGGAGCTGGAGCTCGTGGACATACGTGCGACCGCCTTCAAACAGCGGTACGTTAGGTGGTCCGCCAGACCTCAAAAACTCGCAGCATTGATACCGCAACACGTTGGAGACAGATGGATGGGTTTTTGCCTTTGGAGAAACCCCTTATGATGCTGTTCCAGTTGTAGATTGTTGGGCTGGGAATTTGCAGAAAAATGCTATAAGAGTGATCCATGTCACCCCAACTAGAAACCGCAGAGAAATATAGGAGTCTTGAGGCAAAAGAGTGGTGTTGGGAAAGGCCAGAGGTGATGAAGAAAGCCTGAATTTTCTTGAATTCAGACATTGACGGTAATTTTCAAGAGGGAGATGAGAGTCTGGGTTTGCGCTGCCATTTTCCACAGCAGTTGAACCATTCAACATTTACTAGAGTGAGACTTCAAACAGCAGTGGCTCTTTAAGCATTTGTATTCTTCGTCGATGGACGGAGGATGTTAACGTTTGGTTACCGGGAAATTCAGGATGCGTCGGCGCAAAATGAACTTCATATTACTTCACAGAATTTGAACTCCTGAATCAAGGACTTGATTTGAAATGTTTTGTTTTGTTTTGAGTTTTGTTGTGTAATGAAAAATCTTTAAATAAAATTAAACATAAGTAAAATTATGAAATTATTAGGCGAAAAAAACTCAAACTTTAAAGGTAAGAAACTTTGCAAATATATCCTCAACAAAAAAATTTAATTTTAAAACAAAGGAATTGTAAATGTAGCCTCGAATGTGTCAAGCCTGAATCCGAGACCAGCCAGAGTGCTTATGTGACTATGAACGTCAAACGACGTCGTTTCACATAAGGGCAACCAAATTTGTAGATTTCCTTGAATCAACCTCTAAAACGAATCCAAATAGAAAACTCATTCATTTCTTCGACTTAACTTAGGGTTTCTTAGTTTTTTATTCCATTTATCTCCAACAATCCTCAAATCTAGCATCCCTCTCCTTCATCAAATTGTACAAATCGAATTAGGTTTCTTACTTCCTTTTCCTTCGTGTTCTTAGTTCGAAATTTTTTTCATTCGTTTTTAATTTCAAACTCTTCAATGAACACTATGAGGTTCAATGTCAGAACAAAAATGTAAAGAGGTTGTGGGTTATCCCATATTCTAAAACTATGGAAGGCCTGTGAGATTAAAGACTTCGTGGACAAATAGAAACCTAGCTCAACTATTTTGGAATTATTCTCAATAGGGGTAAGCAGGTATTTTCAATTTTCAATTTATGAGATATGGTTTGAAGAGAGTCTTACAGCTGATGAGTTTGAATTTGCCTCGTTGATTGAATATTTGAGTTATTTTTCAAATCTACGTTTGAATGTTTGGTGTTGTGCTAGAATGTTTAACCTATCATGCTACCAACACAATGGTATTGGATTAGATTTCTTTCTTACAAATTCATTCTCTACTTTGAATTTGGTTGTGATTTAAAGGACACTGAAAATGTAAATTCAAAAAAATGACTACCTTTTTCAATATAAATTAACTTTGTGGGGGTTTGAGAATTGTGCGTATCTTGCCGATGCCGAAAGTTACAGTGTAAGGCCGAGTCGATTTTGGAAAAAGGGTAAATCGCGATTTCGGTGGCCGAAATTTTGTTAAATCTCGGATGACCGAAAGCGGATTGTAGTTGGAATCGTTTATGAAATCTGGCCTTTCGTCGAATTTCGAGCGGTTAGGTGTGGCGTTTTTAGGGCATGTCAGCGTGTCCGGGTGATAAAGCGATGAGTAATGTGATGAGAGTCGACATAATATGTCTTCATGTGACAGCGTATTTAAGTGAATAGAAATGATGAAATGGAAGAAGCTGAGATAGTCTTGAATGTAATCGAGAAAGGGCGTGATTGGCGTTATTGAGGTGATTAAATGATAATAAGGCGAGCGCAGAGAATAGTATTTATGCTCACTGCGGCTGAGGTAAAAGGAGCAAAACGTGAAGGGAAAGAAGGGGAGATGCAGTGAGCTTTGGGATTTGTGTTTTAGAGGAGAGAGTGTCGGTGACTTACGGGTTCTGGCGATCTGCCAAGTCGAGATTAGTCGGAGACGAAGGAAAGTCGTTACACGGTGAAGACTGCAGCGTGGGCTCCGGGTTTTAAGAGTTCGGCTTCGCGTAGTGGCGTTTCATCACTGCGAGATTTGAGCTTTGTTTAAGTGTTTTTGTGGATGTTTCGGTTGGTTTAAGGCGCGGGCTGGCCAGTTTGATGGGTCCCAGCTTTGGGAGCGGAGGTGAAAGGGTGTGGAGCACGGGGTGTGCGTCGTGACTGTCGCGGTATTTGGAGTTGTTATTGGTATAAATTGTGAAATAAATTGTTGATGTGTATGGTAGGAAATAGGTATGGTCGGGTTATGAAAGTGGAACCCGATGTTTGGTGATTGGTAGTGAGCGATAAGCGAGGGTTTTATTGTTCGTGAATAGTGTTCGCGAGGAAATTTTTGTGAAATAATGTGAACACGGTTGAGTAATTCAAATCAGTGCTCGTGGTTATAGAATAGCCATATGAGCTAATTTTTGGTGAAAGTTGATGATGAATGTACATAACATGTTTTTATGTGCTAGTTAAATATATGCATGATGATATATTTGCATGTGTGATATAAATGATTGTATTAGGTGCGTCGTGCATTCAGTATCGTTAAGGCATACTAGAACAATAGGAGTGAGTGCGTAGGTGGTTTATTAGAGGAGGTGATGAGGGTTGGTAATAATAATAATTATCGAAGTGTGTCCATTACAATACTCGGAGGGTAAGACCTATAAAATATCAATCGTCGGTCGGGCCAATTGATATACATCGGAGAGGTTATCGCTGTTAGATTATGGTCGGTCATTCACTTATATCGGAGGGTTGTCGCAATTAAAAACAAATACCTTTGTTTTGAAAATAATGTTTCTCATACATGGCTTGAAGCAGAGTGTGAAGAGTCGGTGAGACAGGACATGGGTTGGTCATTTAGACATTCAAGTAGGATCAGCATGTTGCGAATGTGTGTTCACGTAGGATCGTGCGTATCTTGAAGCAGGTGAGGAGTAACGCGTTAAGGTGGTCCATGCGGGCGTTAGGCTGTACTGTCGAGGAATTATATTATTCGAGGACGAGGCAGCGAGAGGCGAGGCCATCTGGCGAATGCGAAGAAAGCAGGGTTGTGGCTTTGGTGTTTATGATGTATTATGTATTAAATTTATAAATTTTAATATATGTTTCAAAAAATAAGTATTCACTCTTGAAAGCGCATGGTATATAGTTGATGTATCTTGATAGTATTGTGGTATGAGACTGATGGCCATTTTACTCGTGTTATATACCCGTGATGTTGATTGGAATGGGGTTAGGTACCTCGGGTAGAGCTCGATGCAAGGAGACTCAGCGGATTTCGTGAATGTGTCGGGTTCCGTGTTAACGTGATCTAGCAGTGACGGGTTCAATCAGGACCCTGGGGGTGGGGTGTCCACATCTACGAGAGATAGCGACCGGAGATCGAGGTTTGATGAATTTGAGAATGCAAGAGTCCACAGTAGGACCGGAAGTGGTTTAATTTAAAGATATCTTGTCTTTGCGAGCATGGCAGACATGAGATGTCCAAACTAGAAGTAGAGTAGCTATGATACACATGTGAGTCTATTGGCTTGAAGGCCAAGGAACTTGAGGAGTAAGTAACCGATGGGCTTATGATCTATATGGCAAGAGGATAAATCTCAAAAGATTCGGATGTCTAAGCTATCAAACCAGAATTAGAAACAATCTAGGACTACACATTCACAAAGAGGATATTTGAGCTGACCAAGTTTCCTATTCTCTTATGATGTAGCAATGGAAACTTATGGAGAAAATAGAAGGTAGTTGTGTCATATTAGGATATTGATCAGCCTTATCTAGACTTCTAAGATTGAGATTACACAAGGTTATAATTCAAGGCTTTAGGAGTTGCACCGGTACAAATTTTAAGTAGAGGCTTGAAAACAATGAAGTCGGGCGATGTGAGAGAGTGTAGAGTGTAGATACTCGGTTGAGGTATTGCACGTTAAAAGTCTTTCACCTTTAGTGAAATATGATGTTTTTATTTTTCTTCATCTTATATTGATGTAATGTGGGTATGGTTGTGCGATGCTATTGAGAGGGGAATAGAGGGAGTTCATTTTGAATTCCATTAGGAGTGAGTAGGTTTCAAGGAGGGTCATGGGTAGAAATGGAGTCACATACCACATAAGACTAATTGTAAACCTTGAATCAAATAAAACCTTGCATCTAGGCATAGATCATTGGACCGTAGCGAGGTTGAACCACATAAAAGATTATGTGTCTTGCTTTGTGCGAAATATTTCACATACCGCTCTACCGGATACTTCAGAATCTCTGAGGCACAAGGAGTTCGGATGCTGTAAAGTCGAATGAGATCCACCAATCTCAGAAAATAAATAGGGTTTGTGCCCATTTAGATTTGGAATACAAATATGCTAATGTAATTTTCTTAGGGTTTTAGGGCTCTATAAATTAATAGTCACAATACTCCCGATCTTATACTGTTTTCATATGTGATGATTTTGTCCTCCCTTTACCTTAACATCCCCGAATTATACTAACGGTTTATAAAATGTTTGGTATAATAAGCAACAAAGAGTATATTTATTCGGAATAAAATAAAGATAAAAACAAAAGTAGGAATATGCATAGGTTAAATTACAAATAATAAAGAAGATTTGAGGCTATTGTAAGAATAATAAATTGATTTGTAAATATTAGAAGAGTTGGAGGACCAAAGTAGAAATAAAAGGGGATAAAGATCAAATAAGGATAAGACCAAAATAAATATCTCGAACATTTTGGTGTGGAGAAAGAGAACAAATACGGAGAAAGAGAGAAGAAGAGAAGAAAGGAAGAAGAAGAAAGAAAGAAGATCACGGTATGGATAGGTTTTGGGTTGTATGAAACTATGGGAGTATGGAATTACTAAGAATTTGAGTATGGGTATGGAACCAGGTATAATATGTAAACTAGGTGCCTATGGGCGTGAATATTTGTATGAATACACATGTCTTGGAGTTGTATGGAGTCTAGTTTTGATGCAGACGGTATGGATACATGTTTTAGAACCCTACATCTTGTGTATGGTTTGGGTTTGGGAACTCTTAAACTCATTTCTTGTAGGGTTGGTAAGAAGAGCTTTAAGGCTCCCTAAATATGTGTTTGAGAAAGGGGGTCTAGTTGCAAGTTGAACCCGAGAAAATTCCCTGTCGACCATATCGCATTGACCGGATCTTAGAATGGGGTTTGGGTCAATACGAAGAATTCAGAAGTAATTCCTTACGTGAGGTAACCACATCAATTAACTTGATGTTACAAACTTTTAATTTCTCAATTCGGACTCCTGTAGACAAATTATGGTCTTTTACTCTGAAACGATCAAATGGGTGAAATTGATCAGGCGTGAAATTAGATCAAACGGTACTTTCGTCAAGCGGGGTAATCTCAAGCGATGCTGTCGGCTTGATGCTTCGTCGAAAGCGAGAATTGCGTCGAAGCGAGGGGAATTAAGTCAAGCGTGTTAGATCAAAGCGTTACTTTCGTCAAAAGCGTGCTCGTCAGCGGTACTTTTCGTCAAACGAGGGCTTCGTCCAACGGTACTCGTCGAGCGGTGCTTTCGTCAGCGGTACTAAACCGAAGCGATTGCTTTCGTCAGCTTGGTGTAACCGTCACTTGATGCCGGCTTCGTCGACTCGTCAGGTTGACTACGCGCGACCTCCCGACCGGAAGGTCTGCTCGCTTTGTGTGAACTCAGATTTGGGTGTTCTTGGACTGTCGGCCCATTGAGTCAAGGCACATTCATATGCCTGAGGAGGATAGTAGATGTCAGCGGGCGAGATGGCTGGTGAAGTCTTCCGCGACGGCTTCCGACTCGTCAGGTCGGTCGGCTAATCGGTATTGCGCGTGACATCGACTTGGGTATGCTCGCCGTTTGAACTCGGGTTTGGGTGTTCTTGGACTACCATGGGAAAGCCCATTAGATGAAATCCATCAATAGAAAGCTTTATAAGGTTGGGCTTCCATCTTGGATTCAGAAAACACGAAAAACAGTAGGCATTACAAGCATCATGATTGTTCATTGTACGCGAATAATACATTATGAATTCATGAATGCTTCGTAGCATATATAGCGAGCATAGTTATTTATGCATTATAATGAGATATATGAAAAATGAAAAGATATGAATAAATGATTGTATATATATATCACATATGATTCTCGAGGTAATAATAATTGACCGAGGAATAAGAAGATATATATACTAAGCGAGAAAATACACATTGATTATCTGCTTAGAACTTTTGGTAGAGGATAGATCGGCGTCTGTGGGAAAAACGATTCTTGTCTGCAGATGTTGACCACGTTTGGGTCGATGACATAGATCCCGGATTTGGATCGAGGTGGCCAGAAAAGTCCACCACAGCCTCAGAGCACTCATGGATAGTCACGCTCATACCGGTGATGATACCTTCGGGTATCATATTCTAGGGCACACATGGATGGTCTTGGCTCATCCTGATGATGTTTTATCGAATATCATATTACCGAGAACTCTCATGGATAGTTCAGCGTGCTCATGCGGTGATGATACGCTGGGTATCTCATGATGCAGGGCACTCATGGATGGTCTTTGTATTCTCATCACGATTGATACCTTTGGGTATCATATTAGGGCACTCATGGATGGTGCGTAACAAATGCGATGATGATACGCTTCAGTATCATATTCTGGGGCATGGTACATTGTCTCACCGCAATGATAGCGTATGAGGGCCATCATGGTTTCCTCATCCACTTCTAGGTTTATGCGGACATGAAACATAAGAAATGACAGGTATACGAAATGTAAGAGAGTATATAGGCATGATATGAGGAAGCATAACCTTCTTCATGTGATGATAGTATACGATTCTGAGCAGTAAAATCTGAGATTGACATAAGTATATGGTTGTTATTAAAGTAGGGCTTGAATTATGATGTATATATATATGAGAAATGATAATTTAACTGTTATATGTGTGATATGCATTTGTATAGAAGTGTGGTGACTCTTAATAGAAGTCATATTCCCGCTAAAGCGTAAAGCTTAACCGCGGGTGTTGTCGGGTGTAGATGCAGAAATCGGAAGGCAGGGCAATCCACATCGGCGGTCAGGCCACACATCCTTAGGTGCTTGGAAGACCTTTAAGGTCTATTTTGTAACCAATGTAAATATTGTAGAGTTGAACATTTCCATATTTTGGAAACATAATTTATATTTTATGTCCATTTGCTTCTGAGAATGTAATACAAGTTAATTGTTCTTTGTCCTGTGATATCTGAGTGTGAGTTATAAGTTTAAAAATAAAAAAAAGTGATCCTCACTTGACATCCTATGCTTGGGTTGAGCCACCACTTTCCCATGCTTTTTACCTCTGACTCCTTTGTTTTTGTTTTGTGTTGCTTGTATTTTGTTTTATTTTAACTGGTGGTACATCAAAACATTGGCAGCGATCCGCGGCCGATAGCCCGCAGCGATTAAATACGATATTTTGTTGTTGGATGAAAACGCAGTTTTTGTTACATGGTAGAGAAATCGTGCTATCCTTGCTCATATGGATTTGGATGACGCACTATTAGGGTTTGATAAGATGCCCTCGTCATGGACAAAGGAGGAGAAATAACGTAAAGATCGAAAAACTCTATCTTAGATTCATCTTTGCCTATCAAATCAAATTCTACAAGACTTTTGAAAGAGAAAACCGCTATCGCGTTATGGTTAAAGTTATAGTAGTTCTGCATGAAGAAAAGCCTAACACGTAAGTTACACTAGAAACAACGATTATATTCTCATTATATGTGGTAGAAGTGTTTTAAAAGGTACTTAACTATCTTTAAGGAGAGATGAGTCTACGATTTAGAGACCATGGAGTTAAGTATGATGAAGAAGATTTAAAAGGTTGATTTGCTGTGTTGATCTTACTAACTCTTTATTCGAATTTGAGATCTCTTTTGTATAGTCGTGAAATTCTTGCTTTGGATGAAGTATAGATGCCTTATTTTCAAATGAGAAGATAAAACATCTAAGTGGTAAGAAGCGAGGCTTTCAAGCGGTGTGTTCAAGAGATGACACATAAGAAAAATTTTGAGTAAGTGTTGTGGGAGACAAGACCAACAATGTGTATATGAAAAAAAGGAGACATCATATCTGAATGTTATAAGTTGTAGAATAAGAATAAAAGAGTTTCTAAACAGAAAGGGAACCAACCAAAAAATTCAGGTGAAGCCAGTGTTGCAGAAGATAATTATAGTGATAGAGACCTCCTATTTGCTTGATGGCGGCTCAACGCAGGGACTAGATTCTTGATTTGATTTGTCAGTTTCTGTATATTACCAATCGAATTGGTTTAAACAAATGAAATCGTAGCCGACATGTGCTATGATGATGGGAAATAATGCATCAATAAGATTGGAATTGGAGCAGATCAGAATCAAAATGTTTGTGATTGTGTTGTTAAGCGCGGTAATGTGAGACATGTCCCACATTTGAAGATAAACATGATTTCTTTGGTATTCTTGATTCAAAATTATACAAGTACACTTGTGAAGGTGGATTTTTGAAGATTAGAAAAGTTACTCGTTATGAAAGAAAGAAAAATTGTACCAAATTATGTGTTGTAGGGTTTTACCGTCATAAGTGATGTTCTCACAGTTGCCCACTTCCATAGCCAAATGTGTATTATTATGGGGTGAAATTAGTACTCATGATATTAGTGGATATGTTGACCAATTCACTTTCTTTGTCCAAGTTTGGGCTTTGCTTAAACTTAGTTGGTGTTTGTTGATGAGTTTTGCCCTTATGAGCTTTGTGGAAGAGGTTGAGATTTTTGTTGAAGATTGGAGTTTGTTCATTGCATTGAAATTCGTGTCAAGGTAGAGATTGTTACAGTTGGTGCCCCGAATTCTTAATAAATGGCTCATAGCCTATTATTGATCTTATTAGGGTTTTAACCTATCTAGATTTGGAATACAAATATGTTATGTATTTTTGTAAGGTTTTGGGGCTCTATAAATTAATAGCTACCATACTCTAACATGTATCCTATTTTTTGATTTTCTCCTCCTTTGCGGTGTTTTTCCTCGCTGGGAACATAGTCCCGAATGTTTCTTCTTTTAGTCTTTCTTTTTCTTGTTTGTCTATTGTTTGTTGTATTTTAACAAATTGTTTTATTTGTTAAATGTAATGTCTCAAATTCTAATTAATATTAATTCATTTTGTAAGAATATTTTTTATAGGGTAATTCATGTTATATTGTGTAATATTGTGTTTCCTTAATCCTAATAAGGAAATTTGTTAGGAATATCACTATAAATATTCTAGGTCATCAGGGGATAAAGTTATGAGAGAGAGATGAGCTTGTAAAGGCTCTATGGTGTGTGCATAGATGTAAGAGTTTTAAGGTTTGTGAGTATTGTGAGGTATTTTCTCGGTATTGGGAAACTATGCATGATTTACCGAACCACGTTACAACCCTCATGCACCTTTATGTTGATCTATTTATCTTTGTGTCATTTAATTGATATTCTCTGCACCAAAGCTTAGATTTTTATAACAAGTGGTATCGAGCTTCAAGAAGTTAAAGATATACGGTAACAAAATATTACCGAGCACACAAGATGAAGATAAAAATAATTTCAATTAAAAGTGAAGTCAATTGCTCTCTCATTAAGATGTGATGGATGATTGACTTGAAGAAATTTGATCCAAGGTGGAGCTTTGTTAGAATATGTCTCAAATTTACAATTATCCAGTAATTCCTTTTTGTAAAGAATATTTTATAGGGTAATTCTTGTTTTCTATCTTATTGTAATATTATGTTTCCTTATAGAATAAGGAAAGTTATTAGAAATATCACTCTAAATATTCTAGGTCATGAGGAGAAAAAGTTATGAAAAAGAGATGAGCTTGTGATAACTACGCAAAAGTGGCAGCACACACGGAGTTTAACTACTATACTATCACACTTCCGAGTGGTAATTATGCTTGATTACTAATTATGCAAATGGTTGATCCCGAAAGCAAAGTTACTTCAATGAACTTCTGCTAAATTGCCGTTATGCGGTTTGAGGAGCCTAAATGCAATACTTTTTGGGGATGGGAGTGATGATTTTGGAGTTCTGGATGACTCATCACGTTGAAAGGTCGTAAGAAACATGGAAGAAAGTTTACAGGATCTTTCAAAGCCTTGGAAATCCAAAAATAGCTGAAGGCACAATAGCAATGAAAACCGTACTCACGGTGAATCTGAATTTTCTCGTGAGTAGGAGTGAGTGGAGCATCTGCTTTTCGAACTAGTAGAGTACGGATTTCAGTGAATCTGAGACGGAAAATAGAAAATCCCCAGGAAATGCGATCTGATTTGATTTTAACATTTTTGCCTCCCGAAGTTGTTGTAATCAACCTTTAGAAAACATAGTAACTTATTCTCAAGCCGGAAGCGTATAAAGATCAAAAACATCAATCTCTGCAAATCTTTTGAATTTTTATAGTTTTAGTTTGTTTAGGGCCTAAAAATCTTTTCGAGCTGAATTTTTAAATAAAGTTTTGGTTTATTTTATGTTTGTAAAGAATTGTTCTTGTTCATGGATGTTGTGACACATCCTATCAAGGAGTAGACTTTTTCCTTGGGGTGATGGGAAATCCAAGGCACTAACTAAAGGAATCTAGAGAGAAAAAGCGCTTCGGCCAGAGAGAGGTATGTCCACGCTTGGATCCCAATCCCAGGCCCGATTGAGATCAGGAGCAGAAGTGGAAGCGATACTATCTATCTTATATATACTACATATACTAGGACTCTTATTGACCAGTTCTTTCTCGGAGAATTTGTACTTGTACTGTGGGTATACAATGATTCACGTAATAACAAAAATCATTTATATAAAAGAACTACCACTGGTGGTGTCCATAAAAAATCTATACACTTATCTGAGAGTCCCGTTTGCCGCCATGTACAATTCTATTCCTGAAACCTTAGGAGATTGCGGCAGTAACTGGTGAGAAGGCACTATCTGAGTCGGCACGATGGCTGTGATGTGGGATGTGTCTCGTCCTCAGCCTCCTCTTAGGTACCTACGGATTGAACACCGGGCTAAACTCTGTTAATGGGAACATAAGCATGAATGTCCTGATAAGGCGCTTGATCTGAAGCTTATACATATGCATTTCATATAACTATACATATTCATATAACTTTTTGTACTTATCATCTTTACATGCTTATTGCATGTCAATCTTTTCCGGTACATGTTCTATATGTCTTTGGCATATCTCTTATCTATACTTTTTCTGTATTCCTGTTTCTATACTTTACATATTCCTATACTTATTCTGTAACTTGTTACTATTCTTGTTCTATTACATATTCTTTCATCTACTTTTGTACCTTTATATACTTTCTATCCTTTTCATGTGTTCATTTGTTATTCTATAACTTATTGCTTTTCAGATTATGTGAATTTCTATCACATCTTTCATATCTCCCTTAGGAGTTCGAGCTTAACACTTTTACTATTATATCAACTACTATCATATGTTTTTCACCTATGCTTTCATGTGCTTTTATATACTATAACACTATATACCTTTCTCTTTATCACTTTACGTACTTCTTGTTCATTTTCCTTTTCGTGTCTTATACTTTGTACTTTCTATATATTGTATTCATGTCTTGTTCATATACTATTACCATATATCTATATTAATATCTTGCGTTCATTTCATATACTGTTTTTCGGTTATACTTTTCATATGCTTTTAATTATCTTGTGCTTTTCATATCTTGTACTTGTTAAGTATAACACCGTATATTTGTGCTTTTTCATATCGCGTATTTGTTCATATACTTTTCATATACTGTGCTTTTCATATTCATCTTGTACGTACTTCTTGTTCTTACAATAGCTTGTCTATACTTTCATTGCATAGCGATCTTCAGTAGCTACTCATATCATGTCATATATTCTGCCATGTCATTTTTCATTAAGGTTCGTGCACATGAGCTGCCGGCGGATGCGAAATAAGCGTATTGTGTCAGAGGTCTCTTATCAGCTGTGCGAGACGATGATCTACATCTGTGTATTGCCGGCGATGTATCATTGTCTGAGGCAGTGTCTATCACATTTATACCAGGATGTATCATCAACATGCGAGACGGTCCTATGCCATGTGCTATGTAGTGACCGCTGGTATTAGTGATCCAGCGGGATCCTATGTCATCGACCAACGAGGACCTCGATATCTGTCTATGTATATCTTTACTTGATGCTTGCTATCTTCCTTATAAGGCATGCTATCCATACACTCTACTAGATTCTAGCGGACAATGAGATATTTTTCATATCACATTTACGTACATATTTCATAAGCATAAATAACTATTGTTATGTAATTCCTTATCTGATATATACTATCATTACTTTACTCACGTATTCGTTTCTCATATACATGGTTTCATGTGCGGTTCCTCATATATCTCTATAATACATATATTCATATCTTTTTCTATCATTTTAGTTTTTGTCTATCATATATGTAATCCTATCATATATCATGAATGCATCTATGCACTCTTGTATTCATATAGTCATATATATCTTTATCTATTCATATTCCTTTATATTTTTTATGCATCATATCCTTTATGCGTTTCTATCATGATTTAGCTATTCTTGTACTTTCTATATTCCTATCATGTATGCTTTTACTCATTCATATATTCATATATGTACCTATCATTCGTGTACTTGTACTCATTACTATGCTTTCTTATCTTTTACTTATTTCTATCGTTCTTAACATTTATGCATTTCTATCATGTATTCCTAGCATGTTCCATCTTATTCATTTCGGTATGTCTATCATATATTCCTATCATATAATCTACGTGTAACATCTTATATCTTGTTAACTTATACCTTCATGCACTTATCAAACTAGTGTATCTTATGACATATACCTATCATATCTTTTGACATATACTTATCATATCTTACTGGCATATCCTATACATTTCTATACTTGTACATTATGAACCTATGTATTCTTGTTAATCTATGAATCTACTTTGTTAGAAGTGGAATCATTTGATTAGTTATCAAGCTGAAGATTTTCATGCCAACTGGTCATTTTTATTCATATTTTACTAGGGACAGTTTAAATACCCATTTCGGGGTTCTTAAGTCCATATCTAACACTGGTTCTTTGTACTCATTTAAAGCTAAGATTATGGGGTTCTTCTCAAGTGGAATCACCCAATTCGAACAGAAACTCGGGTTATGTTACAAGCAGCTGGTTGCCTACATGTTCAAGCGGTACGGGGTGGCTTGCACATAGCCCCACTTTGAGTGAATTCTGGGCCGCAAGAGTCGAAATTTGATGATGCCTATTCTGAATGTTTGGTTCTCCTTGAAGTCTAGTTTTAATTAGCTACTTGAATCACTCCGTCGGATAAGAAATGAGAAGTTATATGGCCAAAATAAGAACACTAGTCAAATAGAGCAAGGTGTGCCTTTTGTTCACTTTTGTCTTAGGTATAGGTTCGGTTACGGAGGGCTATACCGGTCTGGGTCTAAAGGTGTACAGGTGCAGGTCCCCTAAAATACCCAGAATGTGTGTTTTTCTTCCATTTTCCATATGTTGATGCAAATCAACTCAATACTCCATATACACGTCAAGACCACTCCAAATTCATCTCGTAATCTCTTTTCTACTCAATTCATCTTTACATTTTATCTTTTTCTAAAACCCATCATGAATTCCTCCCCCAAAACAAATCTATAATGGGTTATGACCCACCTAAACCAAACATAAGGTTAGTAGGGTTTTGTCTAAACCTAACTCATTTACTTACAATTAAACCATGAATCCATCCTCAAAGGAAGGATTCCATACCTTTCTTGCCATTTAGAGTTTTACTAACCATAATTTCAATAAATCTTTGGTTAGGAAGAAATCCTAACAAACCCTAGGTTTGGGGCAAGATAATAACCATACAATTGCATGGAAAACCATTCAAAACTTTAAAATTCCATATAGTTCCATACCTTTTTGGCCTTGCTTGAACTTCTCTCCTTCTTCCTCTCTTCTCTTCTTCTTCTCTTCCTCTTCCTCTTCTTCTCTCTTTTCCTCCTCTCCTCTCTCTCTACAGTTTAGTTTCTACTCAAATGAGACCAAATTTGTCTTAAATCCCATTTTTAAGTTAAAGGTATGTTTGGCCTTTGCATTTAAACATTTTCTCATTTTTAATTAGGCCCTTCCACTCTTTCTAATTTCTATTCTATCTTTTCTCTAATTGTCTTGAATCCCATAATTTCTTCTATCTACATTTCATTTTTAAACATTTCATATATTAACCCCTAGTCTTTCTGTAAGACTCGAGAAATTCCAATTTCTGGAAAAATGGCAAAATCGTAATTTCGATTACAAAATTGTTATTTCTGTTAAAAATCTGGAATTTATTCCCTAGATCTTGGATGACAAAACGGACTTCACCGTTGGAATCGTCTCATGAAATATAGCTAGCACGTCAAATTTCGTCGAATTACAGGAGCGGTCGGGTTGTACGTTTTTCGAGGCATGTCGCACCGAGTCTTGAAGTAAAGCGATTTACCGATACACTTAATCCACATAACATGTACTCATGTGCCATAAGTGGTATAAGTAGAGAAATGATGAAAATGGACGGCCGAGATAGTGCCGAATGTCAAAACTGGGAAAAGAAGGGATATAATGGTCATTTTTGAATTGTTTAAGTTGGATAATAGGACAAAAGAGTGCTACAGCGCTTTCTCCTCCATTAACCAAAGAGAAAAACGTGAAAATCAGGGGAGAGCACTTACAGTGAGGTTTGAAATTCGTTTCTAGAGAGAGTGTGTCTTCCTTTTCTCTAAGTTTCTGCGCGATCAGGCTAGTTGGCGGAGTCTTCGGGACAGGAAAGTTGTCCTACCTTGTAGATGCCGGATTTGAGGAGTTTCGAAAAACTCAGAAATTGGGGTTCTCCTACTTAGTTTTACTCTTCGTTTAGACATTGTAAATGTTTGGTCGAATGAGGCCGTGAGGGCACGTTTGATGATCCCGAACCTTGGGGCCCAGGGGATCTAATTTTTGGAACACCAAATGGAGCAGCCGTGACTACCACGGATGATTTGGGTTGTTAAATCTTGAAATTTTGTATTAAATCATGTATTGGTTTGGATGAGGCCGGGAATGGCTGTGAAATGCGGGTTCACAAATTGAACCGATGAATTGATGAGTGTGGGCAAGTAAAACCACAGGGTTTCTTGTTCCTTAGGAATAGTGACACTAAAATATATTTTGTGTGAAAATGTGTTTGATCGAGTGATTCAAGTTGAATTGCTCGTGTTTGATCGATGCTTAAAGTAAGCTGAATTTTGATGTATGAAATGAGAATTTTCATGACATGATTGTGTGAATTGAATGTTTTGTAAATATATGCGTATACATATATTTACACATGTAGATTAAACGTATTGGGAATTAGCATACATACATTATATCTGCTGGAACACCCTAGGACTATAGAGTGAGTGCATGGGATGGAGTCTAGAAAATGGTTCGGAGGGTTGTCTAAAACTAAAATGATCGAAGGTAGTCCATACTAAAAAATAAAAGTATCCAATCGTCGGAGCGGCAAAGATTGATATACATCGGATTAGTCCACAAATAATATCCAATCCTTGGGACCCTGAGGTGATATACACATGGAGGGTTGTCCACAAACAAACAAAATAATAATTCTCATACGAGGCTTAGGCGAGTGTGAGGAGGTGATGAAGACTTCGGTGCGAGATGATGAGTTAGACATTGAGTAGGATCATGCATTTTACAGCGAATGTGTGTTTATTTAGACATTACCTTTAGCAGCTTGAAGTAGAGAGTAGCCCACTTGGGAGATTCCACTGCGGGCATTGGCTCATACAATAGGGATATTATGTTACAGTACGAGGCATCACGAGGGACGGCTAGATCTAGGGCGGGTTGTGAGACGGATTGTGGCTTTGATGATTTTATACATGTATTAGAATTCTCTAATTTTGATATATGTGTTGTATAAGAGTAAGTTATTAACTCTTAGAACTATTGGACATAGTTGGTATGTTTTACCAATATTGTTATGAGTACTGTTTATGGGCCCAAGTGGCCGTTTTAATCATGTGATTGATATATTGGACTATTTGGGATAGGTTTATACATGTATTGTATTTAGGTAGAGCTCCCCGTCTGAGGAGACTGCGGGTTCTGAAATAGCGTCGGGCTAACCCAGATATCCACTTGTATTCGCCCGGGTTGGTGTCGCGGACCCCGGGTTTGGGGGATCACACCTTCCTTTTATGACCACTAGGTCCTCAGTGGTAAATTACATATTTACCCTTGGCTTTATTATTAATTCGGGTCGTTTTATTTCGAAAATTCATATTTAACTTTTAATACCCTAAACAAGTGCAGCCCAGTGGGTATATTTTGGGAGTGTTAGGTATGTTTTGTTTGGTGAGGATCTCCCAAATAGGTCATTTCTATAAGCATATAAGGTTGACATCGTAGAGAGAGTTGGGTGGACGTAGGTGTATTTCCTTTGAAGTCTCCATCTTCTTAACATAGAGACTTGATATGTTAGTAAAGCACATCAGATTGTCTTGCATTCGATGTAGCCGAACAAATATCTCTTCTTGACTGATCAAAATAGGAACTTAGGGTTAGAGTAAGCCGACCAACAACCATACCATACTTGAGAGAGTTAGAAATTTCTCCTATATCTTTAGGACCACCTAGGCGAGGTTGAGAGGATTGATTGACGTTAATTCCCCTTTTCGGACGATCGGATGTTTTTATATCTCTCTAATTCTCGAGGCGTGTCTTGGTGAAACCCCAAGCCCTAAGGTCTTTTTTTATTTGAATTAAACCAATTTTTCACCAACTCTTCTCAAAAATCAGATTTTTAATTAATTGCTTTAATTTATCTTTTACTTGAACTAAGCCTAAAAGCTATTATTTGGAAAGAATACCCTTCCCGTGGACGACCCTAAACACCACTATGGATGCAGTAGCTTTGGCTACCCCTAGCTAGGTTTATAAATTTTTGTGCATCTCTAGAACAACCAAAAGTGACCACATTAGCTAGTTGTACGAACGATCAACTTGTAAAGGCTACACGGCGTGTGCATAATGTAAGGGTTTTAGGGATTGAGAGTATTGTGAAGTATTTTCTCTATATTTCCAATCTTGTATTCCGTTTTCAGAATAGTAAAAGATTCTCTCTTATCCGTAGATGTAGGCATGATTCATTTTGAATCGTATTTAAAGCTACTATTATCTTTATCTTTTTTTTTACCCTTGTACATCTTTATCTTTTTTTTTTTTGAAAATAGATAATTTTATTGATTCAAACTAGCAATACATTCGATAGACACACATAATCAAATTTGATAAAAACTTTAGAAGATGATGCAGCATCTAGGATAATAGCAAAATGAATCGACTCAAAATCTACACATTTGATAATCCTATAATGACTAGGATACTTATGACTTAAGTTCTACAGCATATTGACAACCATGATTTGATTTGTTGTCTCTGTCTGATTGAATATGTTTTGCCGTTTGAATCATCCACACACTAGTAAACGCCACAACAACCATCGTACTAAGACGACACAACTACATGCCACAACAAGTCGATGTTAAAATCATGAAAAACAAATTAAAAACCTAAATTTGTGTGAAAGAACCACTATTGATAAAGAAAATGATAAAAAGAAATGTAGAGGGGTGATTTACGCCAAGAATGGCAAAAAAAATCACCCCTCCTTGCTAACAGAAAAGGGGTAGAAGAGAGAACAAATGAGAGAAAAAGTGTGCACCTTTATCTTGATTTATTTATCTTTGTGTTCTTTAATATATATATATATATATATATATATATATATATATATATATATATATATATATATATATATATTATATAGCCTACATTGTAAAATAGTTTTATTAAAAATTAGCACAATTATGATATTGTTTAAGAACCAATTTCTAACATTATATTTTATAAAGAACATACCCTCATCTCAAAATAAAGGACATAAATTAGTTTAACAAAAATGCTTCTACTACTTTGAAAATAAAAATTATGTTTTTCTCGTCACGAAATTATGCTAGAAAAATAAAAATAAAATAAAAATAAACGCTTATATATCATAAAAACCCTTCATAATACTATTACTAACTCCATTTTAGAAGCCCATTTTATAAATTTTTTTAAAACAATTCTCAAATAAAAAACACACAAGTTCAAAAATTTTCAATTACAAGTATGCACAAACTCAAATATTAAAATCATCTTTCCCATTCCATTCCGTTAACTTAGTTTCTAGAATTTTAACTATTATAAATATCATAGTAGGGAATGTAATTTCCTTCATTTTTGTCTTCTGAAAAATACATGTATCTTAAATTATATATTTATTCGCTAACTTTTGCTGATTTTATATTTATGCAATACGTCACAAGGAAGCTATTTCCTAAAAGAATATCATAATGTCCATTTCCTTGCATTCTGTTATCTTTATAGCAGTCTACTAGAAAGGTTACTCCTTGTAATCTTATAAGTATTTCTACCTTTAAATTGCATTCTAATGTTTGATATCCCATAATTTTATAGACATATGGACTTGTTATAGTTCTATCACTTCCCCCTTATCGACTTGGATATGATCCATTTAGGCTCACAGCCTCCCCATTAAAATTTTGTTTCTTCAACTTCTCTTTCTTCATTGTAATAATTTCCTGTTATTAGAAAAGGTGAATATACCTCTTCTCTTATTCTTCGAAAACTTCTTCTGCTTATACTACTTCTACTACTATTTCCTATCAAGGAATTTCCTCTAAATATGGGTAAATCAATTCTTTGTATACTATTTTCTTTAGAATATCATCTTCAGCTTGATGTGTTGAGTATCTGTTCTGGCAGTTATTGTTGAACTCTCTACATTCATCACTAATTTCATAAGGGCTTGTCTTGGTAAATTCTTCCATAATTTGAGTTTGATAGTGTATATAAAACACTATAATACATTGTCATTACATTATTTCCTTCTTTCATAAAGTCATTTCTTAAAAATTTGAGATATAAGCTTAAACTGTTATCAAAGTCTTTGTCTCCTAAATTAATGTTATATTTTGGGTAACATGTAAACATTAATTTTGTATAGGCTAAATTGCCCTGGATACTACCTAGAGTAGCTCATGTGTTTGTATCCAAAGTGCAACTCATGTAAACTTAGTACTATTGGGGTATTTAGATTTTCAGGGAATAATGATTTTATTATTATTTGTACTCCTACTAAGTATACATACTTTATTTTGTCTCTTATTTTGTCATTTTTTATCTTGTTTAATGTTTCATTTATAGTTTCTTTTGTTAATAAATTAAGCTTTATATTTCCTTTAGCTTTATTGATTGTTATACTCCTCTCTATTTTTTGGTATTCATGGATTGTGTATTTCCTATGCATATATCTTTATTTAAGTAATAATAAACCTTCTCAGGGGCTTTTAGATCAAAGTTTAAATTACGGATTTACGTAATTTTCTATTATCAAAAGTGCTTTTCATTCTATATCCTTCTTGATGTTCCTTACTTATTTAATATTTAATTCGAATGTCGTCTTATCATAAATTATTCTTTCTCATTACGTAATCTTGCGACTATTGTTATCATTTCCTTATAAACCTTTACTTTCGTTTATTATCGAAACTTAGGATCTTTCCCCAAATCTTCATCTTTATTTTCTCCCCCATATGCCAAATGTCTTTTTATCTTTTTGACATTCGTTATGCGTAATCTCTGATGCCAAGATTTAAGCGTTTAAATCTAACTGTGCTGATGTTGTTCTGTAACGTTTTGTCTTTGTAATTAAATTTTCTTGTAATATTTCTTAAATGGTTTTTCCATTCTTTTCTAAATTTTTTATATTTTGTAAATTTCTTTCTTGATTATTAATTGTTTTCTAAAATTTTCTTTTTCTAAACTCCTTACACCCCCACTTTCTGGGATGTTATCCCATCTTATCAGAGTATTTTTTCTCCATATTTTGCACCATTTGCTTATATCTTTGGGTGCATAAATACATCAATCTTTTCTTTAAAAAATTACGTCGGTACAAAGTATCGGCATTTGGCTCATTTATTTTTCGATTTCTTCTTCTATTGTTGTTTTCACTTCTCTTATTTTTCTTTTCTTTTCTAATTCTACAGGTATTGTTTCTAATAATTTTTCATCTAGACTTCCTTTTGATGTTTTCTCTTTTATTGTTCTTCGGGATATTTTCTAAATATTATTTGGTCTACCATTTTCCCGATTGTGCCCCTTTTACATATTTTGAATCTTTTCCTATCTTTGATAAAGTATTTTTGTTGTATTTCTATATTTATTATCCTATTTTCTAATTTATTTATTTTGTGTGATCTTTTCTGTCATTATCCATTAGTTTTATAGCTCTTAATATTTCTTCCATTAATATTTCTACTTTTTAGCTTCCATTTGTTTAGGTTTTTAATCACATTTTTACAAATTTTCCAATCGTTATATAATCCGTATTCTTTAATTTTTATTTTTTCTTTTGGAATTTAAGTTTTTTATTTCTCTTTGCATTAGATTTTTAATTATTTTTGGATGTTTCTCCATTTCTACAACGTTTTATCTTTTCTATTACTTTTCTTGTTGTTTCTGGATTTAGATTAACTTTAAAGGGTAAGTATTCATTGTAATTACTTACTATGTCAGGTATTATTGTATTTGTAAGTTCTATATATATTTATGGATCAACTTTAATAGAGAGAGATAAACTAGTTTCTAAACATTCCACAACCATTTTATATATTGTGTTTTTATTTGTTCCATTTTCTTTGTGGTAAATTCTTTCACATAAGTCTGTCTTTTTCTAAATATTTATCTATTGATTGTTATACAAACGATTTTATTGTTATTTCACTCATATTTCTATACTTGGACTTCCAATTTTATTTAAATTACTATAAAATATTTCACTTAGATCTTCTTCTTGATTATAGGCTTCTTGAATATCATTATTGTCATCTACTAGATTTAAATCTAAAGTAATTATCATTAAGTATATTTTTGTTCTTAAATTTTCTATTTTGGCTTTTATTAATATTTATTCCTTCATTTCCTGAGAGAGATTTAATTGTATTATTGTCATTGATTCTTTTGGAGATATTTGAGGTTTAGAGATATACAATGTTTTTAATATCCAATTATATGTCAAGAATTCCAATTTATAATAAGTTAAAGCTTCTATTAATACTATATCATTAGGATCGTAATCATCATTTTCACCTATTATTTTCATGATTCAATTCTTATTTTAATTTTTCGTTATCAATTAAACTTGGAATTTTATTATTTGGGTGATTAATTTGTTCGGTGGATTTCTCTATCAATAAACTTATCAAACTTAAATTCACACGTTCTTTGATTCTTACAATATTTGACTTTTTTGTTTTTTATTATTTGTTTTTACTATTCATTTACTATTTGCTTTTACTATTACTATTTGCTTTTTACTATTCATCTTAAATGATTTTATCCTAAAGTTTCTAAATGCTTTTATGTTGGTTAGCAATTTGATAGTTCTATCAGGTGTAGCGTCATGATTAACTGATATGATTTTGATATGATTTTGTATTAGATTTATAATTGTATTTGTGATTTACGTTTTTAAATTCTTCTATTTTCTATTTTAGGTTCGTCATGTCGCATGTTATAACGAACTTTTACAACGTAACTTTTTGTTGTGCATTGAGCAAATTATGTATCAGGTGGTAAGTCATATACTTCAACATTATCCTCTGTAATTTTGGGATAATTTATTCTTATTTTATCTCTTAAAAAAAATAATATTATTTTCTTAATGTCTTTGAATTTTGTTATTCTATTTCTTTAAACAATATATATATATATATATATATATATATATATATATATATATATATATATATATATACGGTCCGTAGTCCACTATGATAACTATTATTTAAACATTATTATTTTTTATACTTTCAATAAAAGAAATATATATATTTTTCATAACTAAGAAAAATTAACTACTTTAAAATAATATTTAAGAAAACATATTTTAATTATTACAAAAATAATATAGAATTTATATAAAATTATGTTAGTAAACATTATAGTTTTCCAAAAAATGTTTATGCTAAGTATTTTTATAATCATTTTCAAATATAGTAACTAAAATGGGTTTGGAAGACAATTTTAAAAAAAAATAAACAATAGTAAAAAAATAGTTTCTATATATAAATATTATATAAAAACATCATTTTTTTAGGTATTGCAAATAAAATTTTGTTGAAAAAGTATGTTTTGAAATAATTTTAAAATATTATTTTATTTTATATAAAACAAATTTTATTTGATTTTTAGCATATTTATATGTTTTAAATTTATATTTTAAGTTAATAATATAAAAATATTAAAAAAGAAAAGAAAATCGGGCCAAATGGGCTAAGTAGGCCAACCCATCCCTAACCCGTTGAGCCACGTGGCAATTCGCTTTAGGCCATAGACCCTAGTTTATTCGAATTTGTAATAATTTAGGCTACCGGCCTTGATGAAGAGAGAGAGTAAAATTGTAGATTAAGTGGGGGTGGGTAAGTGAACTTCAATATTTTGGCTCTAATTAGATCCAAGCTCTGGAGTCTTTGTTGATTGGAAGTTAGCGTTTCTGAAGTTGTTTTCACTTACTACAAGTTCAATCAGATCGTCTTGATTAGTGTACGAGTGCTATTTTGAACCCTATTTATCACACCCGATTCAGGTCCGACCCGATTGGCGGATCGGCAGGGATCGGGGTGCGAGAACACTATCTTGGGACTCACTACATTTTTTTTTTTTTTTTTTTCAAAGTCGAACTTGTACTGTGGGTATGGGCCCGCATCTTGCAACAGAATCAAAATATCATATACATATCAAAGAACTACCCTTGAATTGGTGTCCACTCCAAAAATTTATACACATTTCTGAGTCCCATTTACAAATACAAAGCGTACTTTACATTTACAAATCGGAGCGCGGAACTGCGTGATGGCTTTTTACTAGTGTCTTGGCCCATACGTATCTGCGGAAGCTTTCGGACGTCTTCTCTTGTACCTACACGGATTAAAAACCCGTGCTAAGCTTTATGCTTAGTGGGAAACATATGTCTTATGCATATACACATTTAAAGCATAAAACAATAACAGATATCGGATTTTAAATGCGTTAAGTATAATGAGCTTTATCACGATTCGCATCTTTATACGAGACTTATACTTATAGCATTCGGATGCTATCTTTACTTCGAATCTTCTGTTTCGTATGGGCTTTATTAACATTCGATCTCTCGTAGGACACATATATTTATTGATTCATATATCTGATGCGAACTTCTACATATACTTAGACGGAGGTACTTATCACATACTCATACTTCTATCTAACATATATTGGTTCAGAGCTCCCGTAGGAGTTATAGAGCTTATACTTATACAGAGATACTTATACACGTGCGGTACTTATATCTATCTCGGATCTCGGGTAGGAGTTGAGACCTTATGCTTATACAGTGCATAGATGCTACAAACATATCATTCCATACTGGAAGCCATAACCTCTTGGGATGATTTGTTTGGAGGTCTGTGAATTCTGGACATTAGGCGTTCAAGTGCTAAGACATTCTTCTGTAAGGTGGACAATGGGGTTGGATCTTATCAGGGCTTATGGAGTGCCAGTGAGCGCTCTGGTCTAATGGATGAAGTACGTGAGTACTCAGAGCTTAATCGGATGTGAGTACCCGTAGGTATAAGTGTCGGATATAGAAGTACTCGTAGGTACTACAGAACTTATACTTATTCTTGTATTTCGGATCTTATACGTGTATTACAGAACATATACTTGTTTTACGGATCTTATACTTGTGTTACAGAACTTCTTCTTGTATTTCAGATCTTATACTGGTATTAAGGAGCATATACTGGTCTTACGGATCTTATACTTGTGTTACAAAACTTATTCTTGGATTTCGGATCTTATTCTTGTATTACGGAGCATATCCTTGTACTTGGTTTATCACGAGCTTATTCTTATACAAAAATTGCAGTAGGTACTACGCAGTTTATTATACGAGATTGCGTAGGTACTGCGGACTTATACTTATATTCGGAACTTATTCTTATTTTGCAGATGCGAGTGCCGTGAGTGCTATGAGCTTATCTTTATGTCTAGATGCAGAGTGCAGTGAGCCTTATAGAACTTATGCTTATTTTGCAATGCGGAATTGCAGTGGTACTCTGAACTTATACTTATTTTCGCGTCACGGGTGCGGTAGGTACTCACCGGAACTTATATTTATTTCTTGTCACGGGGTGCCCGTGGAGTCACTTCTGATTAATCAAAATACGAGGGTACCCACTAGGTACTACAAAAGCGATTCTGAGAGGGTACATTCGGATCTTTGCTCTTATTCTTTATTGATCTTTATCGTATAAATTGTTTATTCTAGGACGATCATAAGAAATGAGTAGAATGTGACACAATAAATTGCCCAGAAGGTGTCTGATCTTGAGGTGCCATAGCACGAGTCTAGTGCGAGCAGTGTCATTAGCACTTATCGAGATCTTAGAAGTACTGTCGAGTCTTAGTAGCACTTATCGAAGTCTGAAGTACTAATCGAAACGTCATCATTCATTCTTTGGTCTGGGTAGTCATATGATCATATGTCTTCGAATTCATAACGTTTCTTAATCACATTACGTGATCATAGCATAATACCTTTCATATTCATGTTCATATTTCATAACTGATTCGGTTTCATGTTTTCATAGACATATTTATATATTGTATTTCCTATATTTTCATACGAGAATACTTATGCATGTATCCTTATCCACAGACATATACTTATACGATGTGATGCTTATGTATCGCATCATTAAGTATGTGCTTTGTTCATATGAATCGGCTTTCTTGAAATTGGAATCATTTCAATTGAATCTTCAAACTCAGTTATGGCATTTCATGCCAAACTAGTCAATTACCAATTTTGCAGGAACGGTTTGCAATACTCATTTTCCAATGCCTTGACTCCGTATTTGACACTGGTTCTTTATATTCCTTTAAATCTAAGGTGCTAGGGTTCTCCTCATTAGAATCAAATAAGGTAGACCTTGGGGCTGATTACATTCAGGAAACAAGGGACACACTATGTTCAAAAAGCGGGCAGTGGCTTGAACATGGCCACTTCAGGTGAATTTTTTAGCCACATAGAGTCGGAATTCTAGGGTACCTATTTCAGGATGTTTGGTTCTCCTTGAAGTTTATTTTAACCAGCAACTTGAATCACTCAAATCTGATAATAAATGAGCAAGTTATGGTCAAAATCTGAGCGGCTAGTCAAAGCAGAAAACGAGACACTACTGTCTTAGGGTACAACTCGACTGTGATCTGACCCTCAATTTGCTAGGAATGTGGGTTTTCTTGTTTTAATATGTGATACCCCGAATCAACTCACTACTCCATATACACATCAAAACCACTCCCGATTCATCAGAATTGTGGTTTAGAACTTCATATTCATCTTGTAATTTTATTTTACTCAAATCATCTTTCAATACTTATCTTATGCACTCTATTGAACTCAAGCATATTGTTTCTATTCATCTCTATACCAAGGCCTAGGGTTTCTCAGCTAACTTCCAAAGAAATCTAGAGGTTCTTATCCAAAACCTAGACGAGAACAAACATATCCATGCTTTACGCAACCTTAGAACTCAAAAACACGTGTAATGGGACCTCTAGGTCTTCTCATAACAAAACCTAAGAAAAAAGGGATTTATGATGATTTCCATGTGCTCATTCTAGGGTTAGGTTTCCTACAACCCACAACCCACAAACATGTATCTATACAAGAAATCCATGTGATCCATACAATTCCATACACAAGGTTAATTTCCATACAAAAGTCATGTATCCATACCTTGACTTTGCTTCTCCTTCTTCCTCTTCTTCTCCTTCCTTTTCCTCTTCTTCCCGTTTTTCTCTCTTGTTTGGAGACCAAAATCACTCATTTTTGGTCTCAAACCTATTAATATGAAAGTTTCCTTTAGTTGCATTATAGTCCTCCAACTCTTGACTATTTGGTTCAAATTCCCAAATTATTTTATTTTGGCCTCTATTCTCATCAACTATGACTTTTAAGCCTTTTACAAATTACCATATTGTCCTAAGTCTTGGAATTCGGATATCTAAATTTCCATTTAGCATTTAACTACGAAAATTCAATTTATGCCTACAAAATACCCTAAACATGTCAAAACAATTAAATTATATTTCGAGAGCGTTCTGCCCCATTTTTAATAGGTTTTGGCGCTTTTTGTACTAATTGTTATAATTAACCCAATTGACATGTTCGGTCCTATTGTACTTCTTATCGCATTTAGGGGCTGTTTGTAGTTTCACGGAATTGGAAGCCAAATCGTCGTGTTTAATCCAATCAAAACAAAGTCAGTTGATTTCCATCAATTTCATAGTTTCCCATCAATTTAAATGTCCAGGAATGAAGAATATCAAAGCAAGAAATGGAATAGTGCATGATGAGCGATGGTCGTGAATAAGTGATGAACATGAGGATGAGCAGTCTTTGAATGGCAAAATTTCGCTACAATTTGGAAAATTCGCTACATGGTGATTTTAAGCTATTATGTAAAATTTCTCTAGCAATTTCACTGTGCTTAATTTCTGCTCCTTGTTTTTTGTGTACAAACGACCCGTTTGGTTAATTTCCTTTCTACCCTCATTTGTAATAGTTTTAGTTAGGTTAGTTTTGTAGTTCACTTTGATTGTAAGGCTATATAAGCCATTGTAATACTACTTGTTGACCCTAAGTTTTGATTTTGGCCAGAAAGCAAATCTGGGTCTCTGTTTTTCTTCCATTTTTCTCTCTTATTTTCATTTTCTCTCGCTCTGAGAGCCAAACCTTCCTTTGAGGATGTATTTCAAGAAGGATGTTTATTTCAGTCTCGTATCCTTGAAGAAGAGGGTTGCTAGGCAGGAAGTAGGTTTGCATTTGTTCCCTGTTTTTCACGCGTGGTTTTGACATTTAGTTTCCCAAATTTACAACTCTAGGTTTAAAGCTCTTTGATGTACTTTCTTTGTGATACTTGGCAAGCTTTTGGGGTTCCCGGTGTATTCTTAGCTTTAGATACAACGTATCCGTCTAGTTGCTATTTACGAGCCCTTTGGAGGTAGGTTAAGGGGTTGCTTAATTTTCCTTTGTAGATGCATCATTGAGTCATTTTATAGTAATCTTTTAGGGTTAAATTGGATTACTTATTATTAAGTCCTTGAGATTCATTAGTTGCCCTTCTGAATCATTGTAGGATAGATTGAGGTGATAGATTTTCCTTTGTGGGAACCATGATATTAAATAAATGCTTTCTATCAAAGGAAGGTGTTAGAGTTTAGTTTTTAGAGTTAAATGAAGATCCGGTTCGGGAATTGACTATAGGTCATCCTCCCCCAGCGAGAAGTAGACAGGACCTCTTGCAACCCTATCAACCCCGACCCAGCAACCCGACCTTCAAGGATTTCTTTTTACTTTATTTTAGTTCATTCGTTTATTTTCCAATTTCCACAACATCAACTCCACACACTTTTACACCAAATCTAAAATCGAAACAAATTCACCATTTGAGCCTACGTAAATCATTTGATGCGAGAAAACCCCGCACAATGTTCGATCTAGAGCCATTATCTTGCGTTAATTACGCTATGGCCGGTAGGAGTAATTTAGGTTATAAATTTTGTTGATTCACCAACTTTCTTTGTGCTTGCAGTCATCTTCTATATTGATAAATTCTACGTTGAAGAGCAACAATGAAATGCTGAAGCCTTGTTTCGGTTCCAAGCTGCATGGTTGTTTCATAAGATTTTCGATCTTATTTGTGGGCTTGGGCAAAAAGTGTAAGCTTGTAAGATAATGTATCTAAGATGACCATCACTTTGCCAGAATGGAATCGATCTACATTCGGAAACATTTTTCAAAGAAAGCACTTACTAATTGCGATATTGGAAGGGGTTCAAAAACTGATGGCAGTGAATCCGATCAAGAAGCATATTAAGTTTGAACTAAAATTGTAGAAAGACCTTGAGTTAATGTTAAAGCAGGAGCAGCTCCTATGGTATAAAAAATATAGAGAAGACTAGACCAAATCAAGAGATTGCAACACTAAATTCTGTCATGCATCTATAATGGTTAGTAGTAGTTGAAATCACATTGAGGCTTTTCATGACGGCTCCGGGAACCGGTTACTTGAACCAAATCAATTAAAAAAACATGTGCAATAATTTTTTCAGTCTCTATTTAATTGCTCTAAGGAATGTGATACATCGAGTGCTTATAAAGGATACTTTCCCAAGTCGAAGGAGAAGGTTCTTCATGAGCTACACTCTCCCATTTCAAAGGAGGAGATCAACAAAGCCCTTTTTGACATGTCATCCTTTAAAGCTACAGAACCCAATGGTCTCCACGCCAGCTTCTATCAAAAAATGTGGAGCATTGTTGGAGAGACAGTATGCAAGTTTGTTATTGATTATCTAATACGAGAAGGCCACTTGATGGGGGTAAATGATACATTTATATCTTTAATTCCGAAAGTAAGAAATCCAGAGGTGGTTGGTCAACTAAGGTCTATTAGCTTATGTAATGTAAGTTTTATGTTAATTACAAAAATTTTGACCAATAGGTTGACAACAGTGATGGCCATATATTGTCGCTCCTTATTAAAGCAGTTTTGTGCCTAGGCATCATATTACTGAGAATATTGTTATCTATTAGGAGATGTTTCATTCAATGAAGAAGAAGAAAAGTGCTAGTGTTATTATGGCATTGAAGATCGATCTTGAGAAAGCATATGATAGACAGACTTTCTAGGGTTTTTAATGAGATACTTTGCATAAGGGTTGGCTAGAATTCGGACTGGGTTAAATATTATGGCATGCATAGAAACGTCCAGAATGTCATTGCTGTGAAATGACTCTCAATTAGTTGGTTTATCAAAAACGAGGTATCCGTCAAAGGTGATCTGATTTCATATACATTTGTCCTTTTTATTGAAGACTTAGTCATATTATTTAAAGCAGTTCCGGAAGGAAGATGGAAGGCTATCAAGTTGTCAAGATATGGTCTAGATATATCACCTGATTTTTTGTTGATGATATGGTGCTTTTTTTCTGTAGCATTTCTCAGAAGTGATTGCAGGTTGTTATCGATTGTGTAATTAATTTAGTATACTAGCTCTAGGCAAAAGGTTAACTTTCATAAGTCCCAAATATTTGTATCGCCAAATGTAGATGTTAGGTTGACTTTAGTTTTGTCTATAAGTTCGAGCATTCCTCTTATAGAAAATCTGGGGAAGTACCTTAAAGTGTCTTCTCTTCATGGAGAGCTCATGCCGACTTGTACAAAGGTATTCTAGAGAAAATTCAATCAAGATTGGAGCGATGGCAAACAAAGTATTCAACTCTTATGGGAAGAAAAGTCTTTGCACGACGGTTTTGTGATACGTTATATGTAAAGCTCAGATTCACACCACTCTTATTCCTAAAGGAGTGTGTTATAGAATTGAGCAGTTAGTTCGAAATTCATTTGGGGAGGAGGTAAGAAGGAACGGAGTTGTAGCCTTGTCAAATGGGATGTTATTGTGAATCCAAAGGATTATGGAGGGTTATGTCAAACATACCTTTTTTCTCTCTTATTCATTCCATAAAATAGAGTACAATATATAGAGATAAAAAAAAATATTTTAGGAAGTTACTCTAAGTCAAAACAATATTTACGGCTACAATCTTGTTGTACCCTTGAGTGAAGGGATTTCCTAAATATATGATTTCCCTAAGCGACTAATTGCGGAGACTCACGTAACCTCCTCAAGTTGTTATGTAGATATCCTATAACACTAGCTTGTCTAGTGAGTCATTGAAGTTTCTCTTGGAAATTGCCTTGGTAAGTATATCGATGGCTGATCTTGGTTAACAAAAGGAATTAGAATAATCTTCTCTTCCCGAGTTCACATTTGATGAAATGTCAGGTCACCTCCACATGTTTAGTGCGGTGCATGTTGAATTAGGTTGTGAGATATGTCAATAGCGGCTGTTATCTCAGAACTCTAAGTCATTGCGAGCAGGGGCAGGCCTCTGTTAACAAATTTAAGCCAAAGCTCACATAATCCTTTACGCCATGCCTCGAAACTTCGGCTTCAGCGCTATACAATACCACTACCTTTTCTTTACTCCTCCATGTAACTAAGTTTCCTCACGAATGTAAAGTAGCTGAGGTAGACTTTCTATCCAAGATGTTCTGAAGCGGTCAGCATCGTATGCCCTTGATATCGGATGGGGCGTTCTTGGAGATAGTAGTCCTTTCCACAGTGATGACTTTGGAATGGCGGAGGGTGAATTACGGCACCCATGTGGTCTTCACTTTCGGATTAATCGCAAATTGGCTTACCACACTTACGGCGTAAGCAATCATGCAGACAAGTGTGAGATAAGTAAAATGAGCTTCCCCACTAGCGCTGATACCTCCACCTTGTCGTTTGGCACAGTCGAATATTCCCCGAGCACATGGATTGCACAATTGGCGTATCCACGAGTTCTGCTCCTAGTAATCCGCCCGGTCAATAAGTCAAATTACATATTTCCATTGAGAGAGAGGGTATGCCGCTTTTAACTCGCACCTACATTCTGAAAATACTTGACCCTCCCAGATGCTTCATTTTCAAATTCAGCAGGACAATTGTTCTTGTAACCTCGAGATCTCCTCAGCATCATCCCCCGTAATTATCATATCATCCACATAGACTATTAATGCTGTCACCTTGCTTTGTCGATGTTTCAAGAAAAGAGTATGATCCGAGTTACTTTGGCGATAGCCATACTTCCTCATATTGAACTAAATGCGTCGAACCATGCTTTCGTGGTATTGTTTTTAGTCAAACAACGCCCTCTCAATTTACAAACAATTTTGGTCTCAATCGAACTGTATACCACTGGCCCGGAACCTCCATCTATACCTCCTAAGTCCAAGGTTGCCGTGAAGGAAGAGTATTCTTCTACGTCAAGTTGATGTGGTAGCTGGTCAATTCTTCTGAGATAGTGAGACCCTAACGTTATTCAAGTTTAGCCCCTCACCCGGTGAGAAGGTTTCACGGGTAGTCTATGCCATGCGTTTGGGTAAACCCTTCACTAAGCTCGCCTTGTATCGGTCGATTGATCCATCGGCCTTGTATTTTATAGAGAACACCCATGCATCCCATTTTTTTCCTTACGGTAATGGGACTGACCTCCGGGTATTGTTTTACTTCAGGCTTCTAGTTAACTTCTTGTATTTACTTAACGCCCACTTTGGATCAAAATGCTTCCTCAACGGTGGCGGGGAATATGGCTAGGAGAATAGTGTTTAGTGAAAGTCTTGAAGTGGCTTAGACGGACCTTGAGTAAATACATAATTTGCAATTAGGGTGCCCAAGTTTTCTTTCTTCTTTATACGGGTTGTATCACATTCGGTGGTTTCCCACGATTGTCTAAGGCAACACATAACCAATAGAAGAATCCAAGATATTAGCATGTAAAGGTGCGGTGGGAGTGATGCCTCGGGGACTTGTTGTTCCGGGAGGAGGGCCTTGGTCACGGAGGAGTGGGGACTAAAGGCTTCTGTATTTTTCAGTTCTTCATTTGCGGCTTCATTTCTCAGTTCGATATGTTCACTCTCTGGTGGTGCCTCATACTGCTCAACCTCTCTATTTCCTAGTGGCGCCTCATGCTGCTCAACCTCTCTATTTCGGTTCCATTGTGCATCAACAATTTGACATACACATGAGTCTTACGAGAAGAATTGGAGTGCGGTGAAGGAGTAAAGTTACCGGTTTCGAAATGTAACATCCATGGTAATATAGGTTCGATTGGGTATTGGGGTCCTTTGAAGCACTTATGTAACCCATGCTTGAAAACAAGCAGAATGTACGGTCTAGTTTGGTACGTTGATTCTTGTGGAGATCGACAAAAGCAACACACCTGAAAATTCTAGGAGGAAGCATCAATAGTGAAGGAAGGGATATATGGGTAGGGAAGATTTGTAAAGAGGGGTTTTAAAGTGCAAAATTTTATTGGCATACGGTTGATTAGGTACACGACGTATCTGACATTCCCCGATGGCAACTCATTTTATGCGCCCGAGAGGGAGGAAACTGCGGATGTTTCAGAATATACGATTTTCCTCTCCGCGACACCATTTTGTTGTGGTGTTTGAGAGCATGAGGTCTCATGGAGGAGGCCATGTTGTTGGAAATAAGCCTAAAATCTTCGGTTGGTGAATTCTCCACCATTATCGAAGAATTTTTATCTTGGAAGAGAAGTGAGTCTGAACCATGGCATGAAATGCTTGAAAAATGGTGAAAACTTCGTCTTTGGTTTAAGTGATAGAGCCATGTCATTCGAGAAATTTGTCGTCGACAAAAATTACAAACCAAGGTGACCGGAGGGGGTAGATTATTGGGGGCGATCCCACTATCAGATGTATCAATGCAAATGGGTAGTAGTCTTATTCCATTCGCCGGATAAGGGCTCGTTGGCTTTGCCTTGATACGTATATCACATTTAAAGTCGCATTCTGCCCGGGCGGAAAATAAAGATGGGAATGGTGCGGAGAGATAGCCAAATGATGGGTGCCCAGCGCTATGCCATAACTAAATCGCACGTTCGTGGCTCTTGTGCGATGGGTGGTGTGGTGTGCTTTGCTGGGCTGAAATCATCCTAAGTAGTAAAGTCCCCCTCTTGGTACCATGATAATCTCCTTCTTGAGAATATCACGAAGAAGACAAAAGTAGAGTAAATCGATCTGACACAATTAAGCTCTTTAGTGACTTGACTCCACAGACATCATTGTTGGAGAGATGGAACAAGAAGTGTGAACTGAAAGAGAGGGAGACGATGGCACAGTTTCGGCCCTTTGTATTTGGGTAGGTTGCGCCATTGGCATTGGCGATCTGAGTCCTCGGAGTGAAGGAGTCGTGTTGGAGAAGTCATTTGGGTCAAATGTCATATGGTACGTTGCTCCGGGGTCGATAATCCAAGCACCATCATTTTGAGTAGTGGAGCTGCAAAAAACTTGACCCTGATTACCTTGATGGGGTTTGAGATAGAAGGTTTACCCTTTAGAATAAGGAATGTTGAGATTCAGTAGTAGCCTTTGCTACTACACCTACGATGTCTTGATTACGGAAGCATCTTGTTTCTTCGGGCTTGTGGTCGTGCCACCGGTCTAGGTATCCATGTACTTTGAGTAAGTCTCTCGGGTATGTTTGTACTCCTGATAGATTACACTTATTTCCCACATCAAAAGATGACCTCACGGATCATGAGAAGACCCGAGACTTTAGCAAAGGGTTTGTGGCGGCGAATCTCACACCTTTAGTGGCCATACTTGGCCCACCACTAGTTACTACGCCGCGCTCCAGATATCATCACGGATTGTCGGAGATCTTCATGACGTGAGCATATGCTGCTCGAGGGTGGAAGGAAAGGTTTGAACGAAGAACATCCTTTCGAACAAAATTCAATCGATCCATCTGTCGTCGAGGAAAAATATATACTCGCTCACTCTTGTAACATGGGTTGTAGCTTTTATGTCAATTGCACATTTCATTGGATTCGATGGCTAATTGATCTCCATACTGTAGATTGTTATAATATTTTTCGATCGTCGCTGCTTGTTTCATTCGAGATACCTGACCTTTGAGCTCCGTATGCACTGCGGTATCAGTTCCATCCAAAGTATGTTAATGGCTTATGATCCATACCTACTTAGGCGTTGGGTGGCGAATAAGTTCTAGCCAAGGAATGGTCCATGGAGTTGATCGGCTGACCTTTCACCATAGCATTCTCGAGTCTGTCATCTGCGAAGGAGGGGTGGGTTTCTGAGTGGTTGGGGTAGTCTCCATTGATGTATCCCGGTTGTCTTTTCACGAGATAAACATCTCAACGGCACAGGACCATAATCCATAGTTGGAGCCATCCAACTTGATGCTGATTGGAACCATCGGGGAATCAGTGATGGGAGAAGGAGAGGTCTGGACCCTTGACAAGACCTCTAATGATTTCTGTGGAGTCAGCCATGGAGACCAAGCAAAAACTTGACCTCTGCGTCCCTGATGCTTGGGGCCAAGATCTTGCTACGATACATGTCAAACATACCTTTTTCTCTCTTATTCATTCGATAAAATGAGTCTGATATATAGAGATAAAAAAATATATTTTAGGAAGTTACTCTAAGTCAAAACAATATTTACCGCTACAATCATGTTGTACCCTTGAGTGAAGGGATTTCCTAAATATACGATTTCCCTAACTGGCTAATTGCAGAACTCACGCCAACAAGTTAGACATACGTAAGATGGATCAAATGAATCTTGCATTTATATCTAAGCTTGGTTGGAGAGTATTAACCAAGCATGATCAGTTGTGGGCATGCTTATTGGTGGAGGGGGGAAGTAAGTACATGCATAGGAAGGCCTCGTTAAGTTTGTTTAAACCGAAATAGGGTGCTTATATTATATGGAAAGGTTGTTAAGTGTCCATATTCTAGCTAAAGGAGTTCGATCTTTAGTGGTTAATGGGAGGGATCCTGCCTTCTGGTTAGATACTTGGCTTATAGAGGAACCTCTATCAAAGTGGCTACTTAAGGAGATACCCTTGTGGAGCTATATAAAAAAGTCTTGACTATTGGAACTCACTGAGTGGCTAGGATTGGGGAAAATTGGTTGGGCTCCTACCAATGAATCTGGAAAATAAATTGGCTGGCTATTTTATTCATGAGGATGCAACTTACAAGGATGGGTTATTGTGGAATGAAAGTTGTAGTGGTGTTTTTTTCAATTAAGTCAGCATGCACATTATCGTTTGGTAATCGGCAGGGAAGTTGTGATAGTGTATGATGAGAAATATGGAGATTTGAGGTTCCGTACCGCGTTCGTTTCTTCTTATGGCTAGTAAAGCATCAAAGAATCATGTGTAATTTTGAGAGGGCTCGGCATGGTTTCACTGTCGTGAGCACTTGCCAACTATGTCAAGGAGATGTGGAGGATGTGTACGCTCTTTCGTCGATGTCTGATGACAGTATAATTTAACAAGCTTTGTTATCGTTTGAGGAGCTTCATAGGCAGCATATTCTTTGAGTTTTGATGAGTGGATTAAACAAAACACTTGTGAATCCCTTCAATGTGATATTAATTGTAATTAGAATGTGGTCTTTGCTACAACACTTTGGTGGATGTGGTGTTGGATGAATAATGTTGTGTTTAAAGCGGAAGTTAAAGCTTTGGATAGTAGCTTGAGTGAAAAAATACAGCTTTCAAAATTTACTTTGGTGTATGCCAAAGGGTTTTCCCATGGAAGAACGACGATTGTGTGTAACCAAGCATATAGCTTGGATGGCATCGCAGGCTAATTGGACTTGTTTAAAAACTGATGAAGATTTGAAAACCTGCACAAGCTAGATTGGATGTGGAGGGTTGTTGCGGGAAGCTTCTATGAATTGGATACATGACTTCTCTTATACTCTTGGTAGCTACAGCATGGTTGAAGCATAAATGTGGAGTATTTTACAAGGTTAAAGACTTGCATGGAGCTTGGGCTATAAGCGTTTATCAGTGACAACATATTTGCTGCTTGTGGTGAAATGGCTACAAGGGGCTTATGAATCATGTATACGAGTTCATAATTTGTTTGTAGCTATTAAAGAGTTATTGGCAAGAGATAGAGAAGTGAAGCTAGATCATGTTTATAAAGAGCGTAATAGGGTTGTTGATTGTTTAGCATCAATGTCAATGATGCGTGATTGTGATGTTCAATTATATTGAGAGCCTCCAACTCAAATCAAGTAGATTTTGTGGGAGGATAGAGTGGATAAGAAGAGTTCCTATGAATTAGAATGAAGCCTATGTTCTATGTTTTGTTATTATTAGGTTTTTTTGGTAGGGTTCTCTCTCTTTTAAAACACCTTAAGAATTCTTTAAATTAAAAATAGTTCTCTGCAAACGGAAATCTATTAACATTTTCCAAACATGTCTTATACCTCCTACCTTAATAAGCAAATTGCTTTCCACATTCAACCTGTTTGTTTTTTCATATTATCATAATTTATTATTGAAATTTTAAAATAAGAAGATGAAGAAGATGAAAGGGGCCCTAAGTCGTCATTAAGGAAAGAATAATATATATTGAGAAAAAAAAAAATCTTGTAATTCATCTAGTTAATAAATTTATTAAAAATATGTGAGATTATATATAAAATAAATTAATGTTTTTATTTGTATTTTTTCTTTTTTTAATTTCTTATAAATATCCTTTCTCTCAGGTATAAGAATAAAGGAAAATAAAAAATGGAGTTGAATTTCCATATTATTTGTTATTTCAAACTAAATTTATTTATTTTAATTCATCAATATAAAATTTAAATAATATAATGATTTGTCTGAATAGATTAAGATGTTAAGACGTTCATTTTTAGTATATAAAAAACAAACTTAATAATATTAAGTACTATTTTAGCATTAAGGTAGCATTATCTAAAAAAACAAGGTCCACCACCTTAATCTAAAGATTTTCCCTCTCATTTCCCAAAGAAAACCATTTTAGCAAAAACAAATGTAAGCTAAAAGGGTTTGCCCTATCTATATTTTATCTCTGGTAAATGCGGCAGCTAAAAAGCAGAAAAATAATAAGAATAATAAGATGAAGATTGACAGAATCTGGCTTAAACAACTTGTTATTTTACTCAAAACAAAGGGGGGGGGCGTCAAAATAAAATGAAAATAGTAAAAACCAGTCCGGAAGGGTTGGCGGTAAATATATATATATATATATATATATAAAGAAGCAAAATAACAAGGAAGGAATGCAGCCAGGCCAAGTCTTACTAAAGATGAGCTGTGACCTCCTCCTCATCCTCCTTTGTTGTGTGCCCGCCCAGCCACATCCTTCTTATCCTTCTGGGATGGGTGTAGAGTCTCTGTGCCTTTGAAGAAGCAAAGCCCTCGCTACCTCGAAGATGAGACCTCAGTGCTGCAAATGGGGCAAACCTACAGTCACAGAGCAAAGAATGCCAGCGTTATTGACTAAAGTTTCATGATTTACAAAATCATGTTCCATGGATATATTATGGAATGCGTCAAGTGGAAAAAACAACGAGGAATTTAGCCTGACTTTCACTGCTTCCCACCAAACAACAAAATAAGGGAAACAATATACATCCATCCCCTTCGAGACAACAAGACTCATTCACAAGCAGTTTGCCAATAAACGGAACTTTGTTCAAGTACCCCATTCAACAGTTTCAAGTAGCCTGAGAAATAGCTAAGCCGGTATAAACTTCTTAGGATGTATGGTAATGATAGTGAATCATTGTTATTTGCATTCTATAACAATGAATTTCTTTAATTCTTGTTCTTTTTCTAAAAACAAAAAAAAATGATTAATTTTCCCATCTCAACATTCCAAGCATTGCCTTAGGGTGATGGACTTGTTAGAGTGAGGCAATCCCACAACAAAATTGGGCCAAGATATTTTTCATTCAGAAAACCACATCATCTCACTTTTTATGTAACTAAAGAACCCATATATCATAATGTGAGACTCTAAAATCTAAATAAATTTAATGCTTTCTAGCTAAAGTCATTGTAATTTTTGTACTCAATTTAAATTTCGAAGGTATGGGGCTAGGAATGAGGTGCACCAAAAGTCAATTGCATATAAGTATTATGCTTGGGGCAAGTTAAATTTCAGAGAAATGCTTTTCATTGTGTTCATTGCTCCAGTGGAAGTTTCTATGTTCATCCATCCTCTCATCTTCAAATTGAAAGGAAAATTTACAACCACCCACTGAGTCAAGATTCAGGGTGGTGTGGCTGGTAATAGGGTTGGTCAAGGCTCAAATAGTCTGTTCTTCTATATGAAGTAACAGAGGAGAAATAGAAGAAAACTATGATCAACAATTCTTAACAATAACTAGATTAACATACTTGGAAGTTATTCACTGATTTTTTTTTTTTTTTATTAGTACTTTACTGGTTAATATTATAGTTTTATCATTATGGTATTATCCAAAATATTACCTTTAAAACACAGGCACCCCAAAACACACAAATGGAGCCCATGGCCCCCATATTTACTACGGGTAGTAGCATAGTTCTTCGATTTTTTTTTTTTTTTTTTTTTGATAAGTAGCATTGATCTTAGATTTATATGATGCACAAGGGATTGAACATGGTCTATGTTGATTTTTTGTTCTTTTTTTTTTTTTTTTGATAGGTAGAACATGGTGTATGTTGATGAAAGCAAAACAGTACCTTTAAACATTTTTTTCTTTCCAAAAAAGAAAGAGAGTCCCTTTGGTTGAGGAAAAACATTCTCATAGATGGTTATGAACTTAAATTTCATGGAAAGCAAGGCCATACTCTGCAAGAAAATTTCATGGAACTCAAATTTTCAATGGATCCCTTCAATAAAAGAAAGAGATTCTAAAAACTGAGACCCACACAAGCACATGGGAGCCCCCAACCCAATGCTGAGTCAAATTTCTAAACCCAGGAAATGTAACAACCTAAAATCCATAAATCAAAACCAATGCATGAATTAAGGAAGGAGACTTCTGAATCAAAATTCTATAAAGAAAACATAAATAAAATTTCCAATTGAAGAGTTAGAATCACAAAGCATTGTTTTGACAGAATGAAACGAATGCATGCTAGGGAGTAAACAAGAAATTAGGGGGTGAACCAAAAGTATACAATAGGAAAAAGCACATAAATAAGCTTACCTTGTTAATTTGCAACCAAGTGTTTACGCACTCAGAATGGTATGAATGCTTGCAAGAAAGCACAGTCAAGGTCTCACCATCCTCATAGTCCAACCGGCAAATGACACACCTAAAACACAAGGTAAGACAATTTTAACTTTACATGACCACTAATTAATCATTACAAATTTACTGCATATGTTTCTTACGAGTCATTGCTTCCTTCCTGACTACTTTGTGTCGTGTAGGTAACTGAAGGCAAAGAGGCAATTGTATCAGATGAAAGCCCTCTGCTCTCGTTCCTTCACTTCACCCCAATGCAAGCAATTCCTGAATTGTAGTGGAGCAGTCTCATTCAATAAACTGGAATAGAAGCCCCAAGTAGAAGCACCAAGTCCAAATCAAGCTTACCTCATATGAAAGTTCATCTGGGTCAAGCTCTTCCCAGGTATCCTGAAAACCCAAAAAATGAATAACATACATGATATATACCAGAAAAATGGAGCAAAATAGCTCTATGCTATATCAAAAAAGGCCACACACAGAAAAATTATAATACAACTGAATAAGATGCCAATTCAAATATATTTAAATTTTAAAATCTAGATGGCAAACAAACTTTGGATAGAATTAAATAACATAAGTCACAGTTGTGAAGGGTGGACAATTTTGACCAAGAACCAAGTTCTATAATGAAAATGATTACTAACAAGGGGCATCCACATTCAGATTTACCTGTTGGCAAAAATCAAGTTTAATGAATAAAAACTGATCACCAACAGTTTGACAACTTCAGGAAATGTTGGGGTTCAACAAGAAAAGTTTTGGTAGAATCAGATTAAGTGTTGTCTGAGTGAGACAACTAGAGCAAGAATAGTTATGAATCCATCTGGAGGAAAAGTGCTAATTCAAACAATATAGACTGGAATTTCGGCACACTCATGTTGTGAGGAAAACCGAGTCAAAAAGTCATTGGTTAATTCCAAAGAGTTGGCTGTCATTCATTTATTTCTCTGCTGTTTTTCTAGGCTTGTTTAATGTTTTGCTAAGTCCGGTATTAAATTCCCTATGTAATTTCACAGCTTCTATATAAAGCTGTGTCAAGAGTTCAAATACAGAGAAAAAATAAGAAAAAGAAATCTAGTCCTTCTCTTCAAAAAGTGCAGCAGCACTCTGTCACTAAAAACTTCAGTAATTCTACTTCTATCTCTATTTTCCAACAAATTTGGTATCAGAGCCATGTCGATCAGTAAATCCTCCTCTGCTGGAACCATGTTCAATTATTCCCAAAGCCAAGTACCCATTTTTGAAGGAGAAAACTATGGGTACTGGGCTGATCAGATGCGTTTCTTCTTTATTGCACAAGACTAGTGGGAGATTGTTGAAGAAGGATATGATGATTCTCCAGCAGCAAGTGATGATTCATCCTCTACAAGCAGAAGTACAGAGACCTCATCTCAGGTTTCTACTCAGAACAAAGAAAAGATCAAGAACAATGCCCTTGCCTTGAGTTACCTCCATCAAGGAATCAACAAGACCATCTATCCACGCATTTTTGGCATTAGTAAAGCTAAAGATGCATGGGAAACTCTAAAGAAAGAATTTCAAGGGAATAATAAAGTTGTCTCTATTATACTTCAGTCACTTTGGAAGAACTTTGATTGCTTGACAATAAAAGAATCAGAAAGCATCAAAGAATTTTTCTCCAGGGTTACTGAAATTGTAAATCAAATCAGAGCTTATGGCGATCAGATTGAAGAAAAGAAGATAGTAGAGAAGATTCTCAGAAGTCTGCCACCAAAATTTGATCATGCAGCTGCAGCAATCGAAGAATCAAAAGATCTTTCAATTCTGACTATGTATGACCTCTGTGGTTCCTTAGAATCACATGAGGAAAGAAGAATGAAGAGATCACTCAGGTCAATCCTTGGAGCAGGCCTTTCAATCAAGGTAAATTTGGACGGAAAATTCAACAGAAGAGGAAAACTTCCAGCATCAAGATCAGTTTCAAAGGTCAAAATAACCAGCCTGGAGGCGTGGAAGACACACCAAGGCAGAGGCAGAAATACTCAGCTTCAAAGAACCAGCAGCCAGGGGACGATTGCATCATGTGCAGGGGGTCAATCACACTTCAGATGAATGATATTTAAGGTGTAAAAGGATTCAGCAAAGAGACTGATGAAGAGCAAGTGTTTTTAACTTGTCTCAATGCTGAAAGCAGAAAGGACCAGATTTGGTACCTTGATAGCGGTTGCACCAGCCATATGACAAATGACCGTGAGTTGTTTGTTAAAATTGATGAAAATTCCCAAATTCTGTCATTCTTGGTGATGGAAAATTTGAAAGAGTTGAAGGAAAAGGAGTAATTGCAGTTTAGTCCAGATCTGGTGAGCAAAAGTTCATTCATGATGTTCTTTACGTCCCAACTCTTTCTCACAATCTCTTAAGTGTTGGGCAGCTGATTCAGAAAGGATATCGGGTGGTCTTTGAAGAAAAGGGACTGAAGCTACTTAAGCAAAAGGATATGGCTCATGGTCTTCCCCAAATAAATCAAATAGAAGGAGTTTGTGAGGGCTATGTCTACGGGAAGATGCACCATCTTCCTTTCCCAAAGACTTCTTGGAGGGCCAAAGCTCCTTTGGAGCTTGTTCATGCAGATGTATTTGGTCCCACGAACTCCATCACTTTAGAGATAAAGGTACTTCATCCTTTTTGTTGATGATTATACTAGAATGGTGTGGCTGTATTTGTTGGCAAAAATCAGATGCTTTCAAAATTTCTGGAATTCCAAAGCCCTTGTTGAGAAAGGCAAAGTGGGCTGAAAATGAAGACATAAGAACTGATCGTGGAGGGTGAATTCATCTATCAACCATTCATGAATTATTGCAAGAAGAAGGCATTCAAAAGGCAATTAACCATGAGTAGAAGCCCTCAGCAAAACAGAGTTGCTGAAAGAAAAAACAGAACCATTGTTGTGATGGCTCGAAGCATGTTAAAAGGTAAGGAGCTTCCTAATTCTCTTTGGGCTGAAGCTGTACATACTACTGTTTACATCTTAAACAGGTGTCCAACAATATCAGTAAGGAACAGAACTCCCTATGAAAGCTTGGAGTAGGAGAAAGCCAGAGTCAGTCATCTAAAAGTGTTTGGTTGTCCAGCCTACTCACTCAACAAGGCTCCAAATAAGATAAGTTCGATCAGAAGGAAGAGAAGCTTCTGTTCGTTGGGTACAGTGATGAATCAAGGGCTACAGGTTGCTCAATCCTGTTAATAACAAGTTGACAGTGGCAAGAGATGCCATCTTTGATGAAAAAGCAGTATGGCAGTGGAATTTCAGCAGCCAAAATTAATCAAACATTCAAGATTTTGCTCCAGATGAAGCATCAAGAACCGAATCAGCTGCTAAAACTCAAGTCCAGCAACTTTAGAAGGTGGAAGTAGCTCAGGGCTCAAGTTCAGAATCTGAAAGTCCAGATAATGAAGGAACTTCATATTCTTCACCTATTCTAAGAAGATCTGAAAGAGTTGGAAGACCGCCATAGAGGTATGGTGATTTTAGAAGATATTTCTCCAATGAAAATGCAAATTTTTCTCTTTTCTCTTGTGAGCCACAGTCTTTTGAAGAAGCTACAAAGGATGAAAAATGGCAAAAGGCATGAAGAAGAACTGAACATGATTGTCAGAACACTACTTGGAATGTGGAGTCCTCCCAAAGGCAAAAGGAGCATTGTGGTCTTAAATGGGTTTACAAGACCAAGTACAATGAGGATGGTTCCATTCAAAAGCACAAGGCCAGATTTGTGACCAAAGGCTATTCCAAACAGCCTGGAGTAGATTTCAACGAGACTTTTGCACCAATTGCAAGAATTGAGACAATCCGACTTTTTCTTGCAATTGCTGCCCAATTGGAGCTGAATGTGTATCAAATGGATGTCAAATCAGCTTTCCTTAATGGAGAACTGAAAGAGGAAGTTTACGTGGAACATCCACGTGGATATGAAGTCAAAGGCAAGGAAGAAAAGGTGTACCGGCTGAACAATTTTTTTTTTTTTTTTTTTATATGGCTCAAGCAAGCTCCCACAAGCTTGGAATAGTAAGATTGATTCTTACTTTCCAAGGTGGAGTTTTCAGAAAGTCCTCATGAACCAGCACTTTATTTTATGAAGAATGAAGCAGATTTTATCATAGTCTGCTTGTATGTTGATGATTGATTTACTTTGGAGCAATCATCATTTACTTGCTGATTTAAGCACTCAATGATGAGAAACTTTTGAGTTGACAGACTTAGGGATCATGAAGAGTACTTCCTTGGGATGCAAGTGAAGCAAGAGAGGAAATTTCATTCCCAATTAAAATATGCAGCTGACATCTTGAAGAAATTCACCATGAGTTGTAAGGCTATACCAAGTACTCCTATGGCTTTAAATGAAAAAATTAGACTCTAATGATGGAGCTAAGAAGGTTGATGAAAATCAGTACAGGAGTCTAGTTGGATCTCTTATTTACTTGACTCATACTAGACCAGATATCACTCAAGCGGTTAGTATGTTGTCAAGATTCATGCACAGCCCAAGTGTGCTTCATTATGCAGCAGCAAAAAGGGTACTAAGGTACTTAAAAGGCTTATTGAAACTTAGTTTGAAGTATGGAAAAGATTCCATGTTCACTTTGACAAGTTTTACCGATAATGATTGGGTTGGATCTATTGATGATAGAAGAAGCACATCAGCCTATATTTTCTACCTTGGAAAGAGCACCATCTCATCGTGCTCTCTAAAAGCAAAAACACTATTTGTGGTCATCTCTGAGGCTGAATATACTTCAGCAACAGAAGCTGCTTGTGAAGGAGTTTGGCTAAGGAAATTGCTCAATGATTTAGGACGGAAGCAGGAGGGTCCTACAACTATTTATTGTGACAATATGTCTGCGATTGCCCTAACAAAGAACCCAGTTTTTCATGCCAGATCAAAGCATATCAAACTGAGGCATCATTTTATTCGTGACCTTATGCAGAAAGAAGAGATACAGCTAGAGTTCATCACCACCAATGAACAACCAGCAGACATGCTCACAAAACCTATCACTACTGAGAAGTTTTGAAGTTCAGGGCATGTTGGGACTCACTGTTTTAGAGGAATTTGTGAGGAAAACCGTGAGTAAAGTCGTGGATTAATTCCAAAGAGTTGGCTCTCATTCATTTATTTCTCTGCTGTTTTCTAAGCTTGTTTAAATGTTTTGCTAAGTCCTAAGTATTAAATTCTATACTTAATTTCCTATACACAGCTTCTATATAAAGCTGTGTCAGGACCTTTCAAGCTGAAAAAATGAAAAAGAAATCTAGTCCTTCTCTTCAAAAAGTGCAGCAGCACTCTGTCACTTAAAAAAAAAAAAAAAAAAAAACTTCAGTAATTCTACTTCTATCTCTAGTTTCCAACACATGTACCTGCAAAATAAGGATGGATGGATGGATTTTTAAAATATTGAAGGTTCAAGGGAATAAATTCATGAAGAAAGGTTATGAGAATAAGGTTGGAATGATGTTTCACTAAGAACATATGCAGCTCAAAAGGTTTCTATGATAAGAGGGAACTTGGACTAAAATTAACCTTAGTAGCCAGCACAAGAACCTCTCTGAATATTTATTGCACAGCTTAGAAAAGGTGGATAACTAGAGCATGTCAACAACAAATGTCAAATTACATATATAGGAAAATCAGATAACTCTTTTAAGATGAATCCAACTTCACAACAATATCCTGCTTCTTCTACCAGGAAGAAAGAAAACTCAATGTCAGTCATAAATGAAGAACTCAACCAGCCCAGTGTAAGAAGGATATAGCATATTCCATAGCTCAGAGGATAAAACCAACGACAAGCAAAAAAAAAAAAAAAAGAAACCATAGGAGCTACCGGAACTAGCAGGTAAAAACAAATAGTGAGTGTCGCTTTACAAATATGCAACCACCCAACCCCCAACCAAACATACATACAGAAATTTTTTCCCATTTATGTCTGCTGTAACCAGCACCTTTTCAACATGACACCCACACCCAACACCTATTTGGACATTTATAAAAGCACTATTAATGTATCTAAATGCAAACATCAAGAGTAGCAGCAACTAAACTAACATGTATTTTGAAAAACATTTCAATACAATGGAAAGTGAAATTGAAAATCCAAATCAAAGACCAAGAATCAGAAACTTATTAAACTAAAGAATTTGAAATCTGAAGATTACAGTTCATGTGGGATTTGAAGCCCTTCATGTCAACCCACTCAAACATACCAATATTTTTTAACCAGACATGTACCAGAGCAAAAAATATTCATAGTTATCTTGAGCAACATTATGCAAAGCAAATTTAATTCATTCAATGCAGATCCCTTCAATTGGGAAAAGGGTTTCAGAATAGACTAAAGGGAACATGGTTTTGAAAGGCACAAGGTGCATCAAAAGCTTAAAGTCTCCCACATAGTTTAGGCACAGGTGCACACTCAAGGGCAAAGTTTCATACAGTTTTAGGTCCAAGACACAACAGAAGGTGTGAACTTGAGTGAAATGAAATATGCCCAAAAAGATGCATACCAATTTTACAAATATACGTTCCCAATCTAATCCAATCAACAAAAGAATTTAATATTGCAAACATTTTAAATAAGCATTCAATAAAAAAAATGAAATTATACAGATTCCATTCTAAAATAAGAAATTTTAAAAATAAAACTTTTTAAAAAGGAAGTCTAAAGTGAACCCTCTTTTCAATTAAAATTCATATCTTGACAAGCAAGGCAATGTAACTAGAGTCTTGTATCACGGACTGATTTTAATTGGCATCCATGACCGTAGCAGAAAGGAAGCAATAAGATCAGCATGCTGGCAGGTTTGAGCAGAATGGTGTGATTGCGCTCCAAAGGTACGTGCAAGTGGCTCATGGATGAAGCCTCTTCGGAGTTTAGGCAAATCGACCTGACTAAGTTTGAGAAGCTTGTCACCGGCCTTGGACTTGACTATAAAGAAGGGGTTTGGCCAACCCTACCCAAATTGGTCGGAGCTAGAGTCGCTCTGCTGATGAACCCAAGGCAGGGCGAAACCAGTCAGCATAAAGGCATAGAGTGGTGGCGTGGTAGGCTGGGTCTCACGAAAGAGCTCGTGTGAGACCGCCGCATGAGCCACGCGCTGCATGAACGGGTAGGCTCATGACAGCGCGCCTTTAAAAACTTTGGAAGGCAAAGTTAGAAAATAAAATATATCAATTGGAATTTTCTGTCCAAGGTGTTAATTTAAGCTGTCCACCATAGCTCTTAGGACCATACTTGAAGGGAGATGGAAGAGATGATATAAATCCAAAAACAAGCCTAAACTTGATGTATTCTTACTCTTTCTACTAGATTGCAAACCAAACACCAATATCACTTCTCACTCCTCCAATAATAAAAGCGTTGACCCAACTTTTCTAGTTTTCGCCTTTCTCCTAGTATACCCACCTTCAACCTGAACATAGCTGCACAATCATAGGCTCTTTGAACATAGCTGCACAATCATAATCTTCAGAACATAGGAATACTGCATCTTAACCCTCCATTTTCTAAGAACACCTTTATTTCCAATTCTTTGCTCATATGCAAGATGACATATAGAAATAAACCATTCGTCAAACTAATTACTTTAACAGAACCCCCTTATAGTTATACTTGATCTGATGACTTGAAAACAATAACTAGTATGGGCCAACATATGGGCATGCAAGAGATTTCTTCCCCTACAAAGATTGTATCTTTGAACCCAAGAGGAGAACTTTTCAATCTCATATGGCAGCACATGACCTCTCCTCAATCTGAATTCCTAGAGTATACTTTCCTACTCGAGCAAAGTTCATCTTGATGTGATTTCCCTTCGCAACTGTCTTCTTCACACCCTAATCATAAGGCACTCTAAATTTATAAGATACATCTTCTTCAAACTCATCAAGTCCCACTGCTAATGTGATACATGGTTGGGACCGTGATGGATGATCCAAAAGTTTAGGTAAGTCAAAATATGGGTTTGGGGTAGTTTTCTAGGGCCAAAATAGGTTATGGATGAATTTTGGAGATTGTCTAAGTTAGGGACGGTGTATTTATAGTATGGTATATAAGGGGAAAAAAAGGTATTTAGGAAGGTTTTAGTAGTATGGAACAAGATTTGGAAAGTTTTTGGTTAAGGTTGAAAATTTGGTCATGGAAAGTTTAAAGAAAATATGAGATGGTGAGGACAGTAGAGTTTGCACAAGAGTAGTTATTTCTTTGATTCACCGAAAAGAACCACACTAAGATAGATGATGGAGTGGCGCCACAATCAACTATGGGCGAGTTGATTGATAAGCGGAGAAAGACCGTCACCAAGGAATCCACCTAGTATAAGAAGCCATGGCTGCAAGGGAATCACGAGAGATAAGAAAACTCTTAAAGAGAAATGAAACTTTATTAAAACTTGAATGAATGAAAAAAAAACACAACTAAAGGGGGTATTTATAGGCCCCTTACTTTACAAAAACAAATAAACAACCTACTTTATTTAGGAAAGAAACTTTACAGAATTACGTGTATTTCACAAAAACAAACTTTAAAATAAATAAAGCAAATCTTCCTAAAAGGGATAGAATAAAATCTTGGAGTAAATCTCCAACAAATCTTTCTAAAAGAAATACAACATAATCCTAAAGAAAATCCTCAAAGATCCTTAGGAAAATCTTTCTAAAATCAATATGGCAGCTCCACATTGAGGTTGCCCAAGTTTGACCACGTTTTTGCCTTCAAGGCCCGAATGAGGTCAAAGGGAGTTTTCACATGTTCAGGCGCTGTGACCTCCTCGATCAATTCTTCGATAATTAGGGCTAAACTCCCAATGTTTGGTGTGTTTATAGAAGCTCCTGCATCAATCCCCCATAGTTGGGAAAAAAGACTTGCTCTCAAGCCTTCGTCGTGATAAGCCCTCAAGTCCTTGACATTGAACATTGGAGAAATTTCATATTCGTCTGGCAATTGCAACTTGTAGGCATTCTCTCCAATTTTCTCTATAATCTTGAAAGGGCCATCTACCCTTGGCCCAGGCTTTCAAACTTTCTGGTGGAAACCTATCCTTGTGAAGGTGTACCCCGAACCAAGTCGCCAACCTCAAACTCCAACATACTTGCGGCATCTATTTGCTTTCCACATATTTGGCATTACCTTCTCAATCTTCAGCGAACTTCTTCATGCAAACTTCTTGATCTCTTTGGCTCTAACTTCAACATCTCCACTAGAATTGTTTAATAGTAGCATGGTGTGTGCTAATTCCAGGTCCAATCGGTTGTAGTCCATAGACTACCTCAAATGGACTTTTCCCAAACGAGTTCTATGGGGACCTATTATGAAGCAGAAGCTCAATTTGGGGCGAATCAAATCCATTGTTCACGTTCTTTCCCTTCTCCATAGCATATTTCCCAAGCTTCTACTAGTAACCGGTTTGACCATCGGTCACGGGGTGATAAAAGTGCGAACGATAAAGGGGTCAAGTTTCCTCCACAAAGTTCTCCAAAAGTGACTGAGAAACTTAGAGTCTCGATCTGAAACCATAGTCTTGGGAATACCATGTAAGCGCACAATCTCTCTGAAGTACAAGTCAGCAACATGCGAAGCATCATTAGACTTGTTGCATGGTACAAAGTGGGTCATCTCAATTTCATCTTAGTAACCAAATAACCGAGAAATATGATTTTGTCGGCATAGAAGTCACACTTCTTCAAGTTGGCAAATAATCGTTGCTCCCTTAGAATAGAGAACAATTGCCTCAGATGCTCAAGTGCTCCATCGAATTCTTCTTTATGGGTGAAATATCATCAAAGTATACCGCTACAAAATTTCCATTGCATGGCTTAAGGATATGATTCATAAACCTCATAAAAGTGCTAGGGGCATTGGACAGCCCAAATGGCATTACCATCCACTCATAAAGCCCATCTCAAGTTTTAAAGGTCATCTTCCATTCATCTCAGCTTCCACAATCTGAATCGATGGTATCCACTCCTCAAATCAATCTTCGAAAATATGGACACACCATAGAGTTGATCCAGCAAATCATCGAGTCTTGGAATGGGAAATCGATATTCAATAGTAATCTTGTTGACTGCTCCACTATCAACACACATCCTCCAAGATCCATCCTTCTTTGGTACTTGCAGGGCAGGAACCGCACAAGGACTCTTACTCTCTCAAATAAGCCCTTTGTCAAGCAACTCATCAACTTGCCTTATAAGCTCTTCATGTTCTTTAGGACTCATCCTATAGGTCAATTTATTGGGCAAAACATAACCTAGTACAAAGATACATTTGATGTTGAATATCTCTCATGAGAATGACCATGTGGAATCTCCTCAAGTACTACATCGACAAATTCTTCCCAAAATTGGCTCCTACTTCTTTTGGGATCTCCTTCTCACTTCGGTTTCTTGACATCAACCAAGGCCATCACATCCCAGACAGCTACGATTTCTTTCTCCAACTCAGTTTTGGCCCAATAAATAATTCTTCTCCTCAGGTTTGGATGCTAGAGCAATTCTTTGGTTTCAAGGTGCAGAACAATTTGTGCCCATCCTTGGAATGTGTAAGTGTTCTTGAAGCCATCATAAAAGACCTTCCTATCATATTGCCATGGCCTCCCAAGTAGCAAGTGACAAACATCCATTGCAACAACATCACACCATACTTCGTCCTGGTAGTGCTTTCCAATTGTAAAAGAGACAAGGCATCGATGATTTACCTTGATATCACTACCCTCTTGAAGCCAACTAAGTTTATAGGGTTTTGGGTGTGGATCCATCTTCAAATTGAGCTTTTGCACCATCTCGAGGAAGCGAGGAATTCTCAGCTCCATATCAGCCAGCCTTGACAAACCATCCTAAGATGTGCACTTTGTGTGAAAGGCATTGGACTACAACCAATTCTCCTCACTAGGAGCTGCCCCAATCTTAAGACTCCTTTGAACAACTAAGGAAGTCCCATGATCGGGCATGGTAAGCTCATCCTTATCTCCATGGTCAGATTCATGGAGATTCATCCGTAACTCATCCTTCTACGTCTTCTTATCGAACACCATCTTGCTTGGCTAGGGCAACCACTCGTCGATTAGGACATTAAGAAGCAATATGCCTAAATCCGTGGCACTTAAAGCATTGTCTTGACTTAGAAGTAGACTCTTGTTGTGGCTTGTGCACTTCACTTTTTACTTGAGGTTTAAGGGTTGTCTTAGCACCACTAGGGCTCCTTGAAGTTGAATTCTTGATAAATCCTTCTTTAACCTGATTTGTAGTAAAACCCCCATACTTGTTTAGAGCCTCAACTTTTAAGGCAAGCTTTATCACATCTTGAAGGGTGTTATATGGCTGCAATTGAACAGTTTTAGAAATTTTGAACATCAAACCAGCAAAGTAGCGGGTTATGGACTGCTCCTCAGCCTCTTGCAAGTCTCCTTTGATCATCAGACTTTCAAACTCAGCGAATATCTCACGGTCGGATCTGCTGACTTAAATCTGAATTTTAAGGAAGATATCTTGGCGATAGTGGACGGGAAGATACTTCCTTTTTAGTTCTTTCTTCATCTTTTCCCAAGTTTCAATCTTCTTCTTGCCATCTCTTTGACGCTGTCTCTTTCCCACCAAAACGAAGCATTCTTGCACATCTTGATAGCCACCAACTTCACCTTTTGCCGCTTGGGGGGATCACAATACTCAACGACACGTTCGACAGTATTAAGCCAATCCAAGAAGTCATCAGCATGCACTCTTCCTTCAAATTCCGAAATATCAAACTTTAGATTGAATCTGGAACCTTCATCATTATTACGTTTCTCATAGTATCATCATCGCGGTATTGATCTTCATACCTTCCTCCATAATCATAGTCTCTTGAATGCTTGTCTTTAAGCTCCTTCAAGCCTCGAAATTTCGAACTTGGTTAGGCGACCGCAGTTCCTACGTCAAAACTTTCATCGCCTTCACCTTCCATGAAGGTCCTTTGTCATATAGGATCATCATTGATAGTAATGCGCTTTTGTAGACACTAAACCCCCTGGATTCCAAGATCGACAAGCATTTTGCAATGGGGATTGAGAACCATGAACCATGATTAGGACTCTTGTCTGGAGACCAAGAACACCCTTTTGCTTATGATCGGTAGTGATCGGCTCACGTCTGCTTTGATGCAAAGGTTGGGATGAAGTGATGGATGATCAGGAGGAATTTAAGTGAAGTCAAAATGGGTTTGGGTAGTTTTCTAGGGCGAAATAGGTTATGGACAGATTTTGGAGATTTACCTAAGTTAGGGACGATGTATTTATGGTATATAAGGGGAAAAAAAGGTATTTAGGAAGGTTTTAGTGATATGGAACAAGATTTGGAAAGTTTTGGGTTGAGGTTGAAAATTTGGTCATGGAAAGTTTAAAAAAAAGATGAGATGGTGAGGAGAGGTAGGTTTGCACAGGTAGTTACTTCTTTGGGTTCTGCTGAAAAGATCAGCTGAGATGGATGATGGAGTGAAAGTGTGACTCTGACTATGGACGGGTTGATTGATAAGCGCTTCGAAAAGACTTAAGCACGAGAATCCACCTAGTATAAGAAGCCACGTACTCGTTCTAAGGGAATCCACCCAAAGAGATAAGAGGGCATAAAGAAATGCAAAACTTTATTAAAACTTGAATGAATGAAAAAAACACAATAAAGAAATTTATATATAGGCCCCTTACTTTCTAAAAACAAATAAAGCAACTTCTACTTTAACTAGAAAAAGAACTTTTTCTAAATTACATGAAAGCAACTCTAAAAGCGAGCTTTCTAAAATAAATAAAGCAAATCTTCCTAAAAGGGATAGAATAAAATCTTGAGAGTAAATCTCCCGACCAAAATCTTTCTAAAAATGTAAATCCTTTTATCATCCAGCAGTCATGCGACAAATCTTTTAAAATCAATATGGCGGCTCCACATCGGTTGCCCAAGTTTGACCACATTTTTTTGCCTTCCAAGGCCCAAATGAGGTCCAAAAAGGGAGTTTTCACATGTGTTCAATGCTTCTTGACCTCCCCAATCCAATTCTTCAATACTTAGGGCTGAACTCCCAATGTTTGGTGTGTTTATAGAAGCTCCTGCATCATAATACTAACTGCATCGTCTTACAGATGTTATTTGTATCCAATTCTATACTCTTTTACTGGTTGGTTTTATATATCACACAAATACAAGATCATAGCACAATTTTATGAATATTCAAGTCTAGTTTTATAAGCATGAGCACACGTTTAGGCGTCTACATAGTTGACTAATGGATAAACCAAAAATTTGAGATAAATTATTAGCATGAAACACTTGTGTGTCATGCACAAGCATCCACCCACCCTGGTACGAACAATAGAAACTGAAACATACTTCATGGTGGATAAAAGAATACCTGAGTTACCGCAATCCTCTGCATCCTTATTCATCTACAACACAAACCAGTAATAATTTTTTAACACGTTATAGGAAAGCATAAGCGAAAGAAGAAGTGAGGACATTAGAAGGGTGATATTCTGAACCAGGCACTCCACGATCATCTAATAGCAGGGCCAACAACCTTGCAGCCATTTCTTGTTCTTCAATGTGCTGTAGGGCTCTTGCATAGTCCTCATCACTAGAAAATGCAGTTGGATCAAATTCAACATCATGCACATCAAAAGCATCTTCCTCAGTGCCATCATACTCCCCTTCATCCTCTTCCTTATCCTCGCCCTCATCATCATCATCCAACCCCATCATCCCACATCAGTGCCATCATTGGGATCATCAAACTCTTCCTCGTTGATATAGCTTCCAGCCTCCTTCATAATCCACTTCCTTCACCATTCATCCTTATCATCATAAATGCTCTTTCCTACTCCACAAACAACCCAACAACAATTAGTAAAATAGGGAATGAAGATTAAACATACATTGGACAATTTATCAATTGCAGCGTAAAACCCATGTTTCAAACTCAATTCCCTGATGAGAACATTTCAATTTGAGATTGAACTGAGGAAACTAAAAGAAAAGTAAGACTTGAATATTATGCTCTAAACTTTGCAGAACAAGAAGAGAACTGCACAAGTGGTGAAGATGAAAATAAATGCCTAGAAAAAGAAAAACTTGCAAGTCGGGAAAACAATCCAAACGCTGAGTGCAGAATACACTCGGCACTTGAGCCTTCCAAATTATATACTTAAACAGCTTTCTTGGCCAAATATTTTCACTTCTATAGATTCAGTAGCTCAAGGTTTTCCGCAAAATTATCAAAACTGAAATTTTCATCGCCAAACTCTTCATTCTAACGAAAAGCAAGCGGAAGCTCAATAGTGTAGGCAGGTCAGGATCACAGAATTCAGTTTTTTCGATTCCAAACTAAACCAAAGATTACAGATTGCAAGCTTCCTTCATTATCCCGCATTTTCTCGGAAACCAAACAAACAAGAATATACAAAAATCTCCGACAAACCAAAAAAAAAAGAAGAAACAATCAACAACAAAGCCAACACCCAATTCCAAATCAAGAAAGCCACAAAACCACCCACAATCTCCACCCAGATTTCAAAAATGATTCCATCCTAATTCCACCCCCAAACCCCAGAAAATGAAAATGTAAACCTCCACAAGCAGATAACGTACCTGCTCCTGCAATGCGCGCGAGGCGAGGTCGGCATCGACCTGGCTGAGATTGGTGAACGGGGTTCTCGAAGATTGGCGAAGCTGCGCCTGGTTCGAATTAGGGTTTTGATCTTCGGGGGCAGGGGAATTAGGGTTTTGCTCCTCCGCGGGCGCGGCGGTGGTGACAGATTTGGGTTCATCGGAGTCGAGTTTAGAGTTGGTGGTGTTGATGTTGTTACTGTTCTTCTCCATATGTGCAGCAGACTGCAGAGAGATGGAATCGGCTATGGATTATTCGGAGAAGAATCTGAGACCGAGAAAAAGGAGATGTTGGGATTATTATTAGAGAGAGAAAACGAGAACGAAGTTTTGGAAGTACTGCTTTTTGTGGGATCCGTTTCGACCTTTATTTGTATTTTAGAATTTGGACGGAAACCATCAAATTCAAATTTGATCAAATCCCCAAGCTTAATTTAGACCTATTCAATGTATCTATCGAATTAATATATATATATTAAGAATTTACACACATTATAATATTATAGGTTTCATTAAGACTGTGTTTTTTTTTTTTTTATATATTCATTTTTTATTATATTATAGTTTTTATCAAGACTGTGAACCGGGTTGGACTCCTCTATTCCATATGACCATCGGAACTTTAACTATTTAATAAACTATTGTGTTACTTAACATATAATTATCCTAAAATTTATTTTTATTTTTATTTAAATAACTCTTATTTTCAATTTCAGTAAAATTTAAGTAAAGTATTGTATTGAAGAAAATTAATTGTGACAATTAAAGTGGTTGAGAATTTAGTAAATCATGAAGAAGTTTGAATTCTTAGCTTATTAGATTCTTTTGAGTATGTATTATTAAAATAAGAATAAAAATATAGGTCATGAAATGGCGACTGCTGGGAATGATGAAATTGAGCGAATCTGAATTAAGGAAAATGTGAACTTGATTGGTTGAGTTGATAAATCGTTTTTTGTGTTTTTATATACTTGATTATTGGCGGCGCATTGGGAGTTTTGATTTTGATTGTTCGCTTCGCATTGCTTGATTGTTTATTAATATTGGTTGATTGACTTTGTTGGTTGATTCTTTCTTTCATGCTTGTTATGTCGCTTGCTTCTTTTGGCAAGCTCATTCTATTCACCTTGACATTTATTATTTTTATCATTATTGTATATTCCATTTATTTTGATGAATTGATTGCTTTGTTCAACCATTCTCATAGCATGTTGACTTCCTCTTACTATATGATATTTTATCTCATTTTTTACATGTATACTTTTTTTTTAATACTTCATTTGTCATGATCTAGTTGGTTATATTGGTAGGATATTTTATTTATCAGAGCATGTTGATTCCTCCTTGTTGTATGATTACTCTACTTATCCTAACTAGGGGTGTCAAACGTGTTGGGTTGGGATAAACGGTTATGGGTTAAACGGGTGACGGGTGAAAAACATGTAAACCGGAAACTAGCGACCAATTTATCGCGTTCATGGATTGATGGTTATCACCGAGGCTTAGTTTAGGTCTCACTGAGCAGTTGTCGGTTAATGTCGTGTCGCGTTATTTTGACGGCTGAAGTCGCAGCCAATTTAATTACTGGCGGTGAAATAGTGTTAAATGGGTAAATGGGTTATAAGCGGGTTAGCATGTCTCACGAGCGCGACCTCCCGTTATTAAGCGTCATTAAACCAGGTTGGCCGTTTATCGCGGCCGTTTAAGTCTCACCGCCGTTAATGGTGTCGTGTCGGTTAATGTGTTAATTTTGAGCTAATCTAACACATACATTTTGATCGATTATGCATATTTGCCTTGACATATTGATTATCTCCATTGTATATTCATCTTAATCACCTTTTTAGCCTATTGTTTTTTGTTGTATATTTCACATTGCTCATCTTATCTCCTACTTAGATTATGGATATGGATGATGATATGCCTCTTTGCATGATTGATAGTTACATGACTACCTCTCACCTGCTTGATTACTGTTGCGAGCCATGTGGAGACAGTGCGTATATCTCATATCTCTAAATCATTGGTCTCGATCCAATCCCATCTTTGCGATTTATTGCTTGATTGAGCTGTTCTTTCTTTGTTTTCTCTTCCAATTGAGTTAGTGAAATTTGGAGTAAGATTCAGTGATGGGATATCCATGTTTGAGCATTTTGGGGTGGTCGATGTATAGATGTTGAGGAGTTTGAGTCTTTGAAGAAGAGTTATATAGCCCCGAGTAGATTTTAGGATCTGTATAGTAAGTATTGCACTTTTTTGTTTAGATATCGTTGGGTTTCGGATCTTGTATGATTCGGCGCTGTCTGGCTTAGTTTATGATTTGAGTGTTAAGAGTTGTGAAAGCCTTTATCATAGGCTGCCCCTTAAGATGTCGAGGAAGTGCATGTGTGGAGGTGATGACCACCTTACATGGAAGCACCCATATAATAATGGCGATGTAATGGGTTGTAGTACAGAGTACGATCGCTCTTACTAGGGACCCCTTTAAAAGACTCACCCTTGTCTTTTTAAAGCCACCATTGACCTTTTAGGTTGAGTTTAGATCCTACTGATTAAGACTCCCATCCTACACATGGGGTGCATCTATGAGCCTCCAGGGTTGGTTTAGTCATGTTATGGATCCAAAGCTCTCTATATTGGTTTCCTCTCAAGGGTATATAGAGATTGATGATGTGAGTTTGATGGGGTAGTTTGTGCATAGTGATGGATTGCCTATTTCAGTTTCATTATAGCATCATTCTTTTCGGTTCGACTTAGGCTCCCACGCTATTTGTTTATGTTCACTTTGGGATTCATTGGCAAACTCGGATCATTTTGAGTGATTCGAGTTGAGGTGGGTTAGTGCGTACATTCGTCAGAGACGGATATGGATCCACATGCAGCGGCTATTGAGGCGGGAATGCTATAGAACATTGCGTAGCTTAGTCTGATACATGGACTCGATCAAAGTTGATAGGCAGCGGACCCACAGTTTCAGCATAGGAGGATACTGGTTGGCCTTAGAGGAACTCATCTCCCACCTCCATCGATGTTTAGGATGGCACCGCTTGTCCCTCATGGCTCTTAACATCGTTTAGGGCTACATAAGGTGATCAGTTTGAACCACTAATGCTTATAATGACCGCATACAGAGAGTAGAGCATATGCTTATACAATTAAGAGTTGTAAAGGGTATGGATGTGTGAGATGGATTTGATAGTACACATGTGACCCCATTGCTGCCTAAATTTTGGATGCTTGACATGGAGCGGTATACAGGAAGAGGATGCCGCATTACTCATTTGAGGATATGTAGTCGATTGATGATGGACGCTGGTTTGGATGAGGACTCAGTTGATCATGTGTTTCCTTTGTCATTGATAGTGGCATAAGTGATTTACCACCTTCGGATGCTTTAGCGGCCGGACATGGGAGGATCTTGCCCATGACTTTATTTGGCGGAGTTTTCTTTGGCAGTATCATAAGATGTCATTGGAGGAAACTTGAGGCCTTAAGGCGGGAGCTCGTAGGATTATTACATCATTCATCTCCCATTTGAAAGGTTATTTAGATGATTAATCGTCTATCAAAGAGAAGCTGATTAACGCATGATTATGAGGAGTTTACAGCCCAATTACGCTAGACATCTGCTATAAGTCTGGGATCCATGGATTCTGAGCTTTGTTAGAGAGAAAATTTGTATGGTATCGAGGATGGTATGACATGCGTTTTGTGGTGAATTCTTAACTGTTTTGTTGTGGGAAGGCACATGCGGATCATATGAGCAGTTGTGTTCAAGAGCCATTAGTTCCTCAAGCGAGAAGCCACCTAGGCCTCGGTATGTGGTAGTGCGGGGCTTCCTCGCACAAAGTTCGGATTCGAATTATAGACACCCCATCTTAGGATTCGATTGCTTAGGTTACTAGCTCCATATACTCCACACCGATTTATGTTACAGGTTGTGGAGAGGCCTGCAACTCATCTTAGACCTTGCATTTACAGTTCACCGGTAACCTGACTGACTCCAAACACCGCTAGGCATGCCTTTGGTGAGGTCTTAGACATTGATGATTCTTGGATTGCTGATCCATTATGAGGCCATTACCTCTGATTATTCACCTCATTTTGGATGGTTACCACGTGCGCCTATCATCATATTTGAGACATATGGTCAGTCTTATTTACTTTGAGGTATGTTGTTCATGACTTGATTGATAAAGGTATTATGCATTTGGGCCTTTGCGTGGTTCACGCCGCTGACCTCTTCTGCATGCCTTCACCTTCTCCTAAATGAAATTATTCATTCGTGATTTGATGAGTTTGATCGCATCCATATGTTGTCATGGGATGATCGGGGGTGGCCTATAGTATTTGAAGTAGTGGTTTTTTGGAATGGCGAGGTTTCATGAGGTGTTCCACGAGCGGTAGTTTACTAAAATGTTCGACAACACGAACATCACCGGTTTTGGATCATACTTGAGGCTAGTGACTTTATATATTGTAGTATTGGACTACTTCAGGACATTGATACGAGGAGATTAATATGTTATCGGATGAAGGTAAATTGGTTAGACGACAACCTCCGATTCCATCTCGACTTTATAGATCTTGATACTATTAAGAATGACGGTGAAAGGATGGTGAGATCCTCAAGCAGCTATAAAGTACAGAGGCTCGTATCTCTATTTGGAGCTTGTTAGCTCCCTCTACCACCCACAAAGAGACTTTGAATATGGCTTTGAGTGAATTGAGATTGGAAACCTTATCCACACATCGCGGAGGGCTTGATACGTATGTTCTGTTTGGTGGAGCCAGTTGCATTGTTTTCTCTGAGGATGACTTACCTCATTAGGGTTCAGACCACACTTGACCTTTGCATATATCAGTTGGTTGTTTGGGCCACCGTGTTCCATATGTCCTCTTATACAATGGATCTACCCTAAATGTCACATCCCTTTTACCGCTCTATTGCTTTCTAGATATGGGTCCACATATTTTAAGTCATCTACAGGAACGGTGAGGAAAACATGACGGTACTCGTAAGAGGTAATGGGCACTTTGACTCTCGAGTTGATGGTGGGCTAATCCCTTTTTGGGTGTGTTTAAGGTTTGAGGATTCACGTATCCTTTAACTTTGCTCTTGACATGATGGATTCATAGTGATGGTGTTATCCATGCTCCCTTCATATAAAGGTGAAGTTCATTTCATGATGGTTGATGATCACTATTAGTCTCTGAGTGGGGCACGTTTGTCTTCGAGGCAGTGTGGAGATTAGCCATGGGGTGATGATTTTCTTATCTTCTGGATTCTTTTTTGATGGTCTGAACTGGGTGGGCAAGGATTTTGTTTAAAGAGATTCAATACCCGTATCGGTTGATCGACATAACAACTCGGTCGTTTTGAACATGATGAGGAGCATGTTGTATATGCCTGACTTAGGTTTAAGGCATCTTCAGCATGATCGTAGTGAGTTTATCATGGTTTTGGATCATGACCCACCCTTTGGCTTGGGATTTGTACCTATAGAGGTAAATTTTCGATGCATGGCACAACTAATCAAGGAGATGGTCAAATCTCTACTTCATCACATTCCATTTGACTACCCTATTCGTCCTTACAGTTTGAGGTCGATTGACTACGTGAGGCTTGAGCCAATATAGCATCTCTACATGGATCGATTTAGTAGGTCTATTGATATCGACATGTTGAGCCTCTGACACTTTTCCGCAGTTCGGTTGGCGGCGAGGCTCAGGACATACACTACCTTGATGAAACCTCATTCCTTGAGCGATCCAATATGTTCACCATGTGCTTCGGATGAGATAGCCAATTGATCGAGAAGTGAATTATGCATAGTTTCGGTAAAATTTCTATGTGTTTTTATAACTGGTGCATGATTTACATTCATATTCACTAATATTCTTGCTAATCCTCCTTATTATAATGTTTTACGAGGACACGGCTTGATATAGGGAAGAAAAGGCTAAATAATAGAAGAAAGGGCCGAAGCGAGAGAATGAAATGAGACGATCTGTGCCTAGATTTTATAACAGCGACACTCCACGATGCGGTGTAGCGCTTAGCGGCCCGGCGTGGGGTCTTTATCTTTGCGACGAACGGTGAGGAGGTTGGTGTTAACCAGTGCGGCCGCGGCGTAGCACCCTTCGCGCGGCGTAGCGAGGTTTTCTTTCAGAATCGAGAGCATTAAAAACTCTGGAATTCTGGGCCAATGATGGGCTGCCTCCCAGATATAAAGAAGTTTTGAGCCATGAGGGATTGAGAGGAAGGTGAAGGGGGCCAGGACGGACGAGAGGAGATTGGCGGAGGCGGATTCGAGATGAGGCGACTTCTTACATGTTATTTTCTGATTCGTTTGATGCTAAAAATCTTTCAGTCTGTAACGAAAATCACTATGAACTAACTTTTCTTAATAGGGTTTTGTTAACCTAGCTTTGTAATATGGATTAATGTATTAGTTGTGGTTTATTTAATATTGGTATGAATTCGTATGATTGCTTTACTCCTGAATTTAATCACATGTTATTATTTAGCTAATTTTAGCATGCTATTGCTAGGAGTCTGAAATCGAGAGAAGATGACTTATAGGGACATGGGTAAAGCAACACTTGGTGTCGGGAATAGAGATATCCATTCTATAAGTGTATACTAGGATTGCACATTTGCATCTCGGAGTCAAAGGGTTGAAGAAGAGATGCAATACACTGCAGCGAGATATGCGGGTATATCTCGAGAGAATCTGTAGGCACTATCAACCCGCTAACATAAATCATATGAAATATTAAATAAATACGCTATCTAGGTTAAAATCCATCAAGTGTGGTAGGTGACGTCAAAACCCTAGTTTTCTCATCATTACTTTAGATCAAAATTTTAATATTAGGTTTTCCTTAAATTAGTTAAATTAGTTATAATTCACTATAAGATTGGATCCAAATATTTCCTAGGTCATAAGCCCCGATTATTCAGCATGCTCCTCTTCGTGGGAGCGACCTTGGCCGTATACTATGTAGACTTGACAGTATACTTGCTGCGATGCGGGCTACATTTTTTAGTTTACTTTTACACACTCACTATCAGCCCGTCAAGTTTTTGGCGCCATTATCGGGGAGAAGTTTAGTGTTGATATTGACAACAGTGCTATAGACTGTACTTTGGATCAATTTTATTTTATTTAGTTATTTTTACTTATTAAACATTTTATTATTCTTTGTTTTAGTTATTTTGCCTTATTTCATCTGTGTTGTGACTTGGTCTCGACTTCATACTTGTGATTTCAAGAAAGCAATTAGTGTGCATGCAAAGACAAGATTGTAGGGAATTACTTGGTGATCATGACAGAGCAGACATTACAGTGATTCTTTTGAGAGAAGCACACACAACCCGATTTAAAATCATGCGGAATCAAAGAAGATGAAGGCGGTTCAAAGGTAGACACGAGGTGGATCAGAATGGATAAGTCGTAAATCAGGCCACTGATGTTTTGCCTGCAGCGGTGTTCTCATACTACTTGGGGGTTAGCTTTGCCACTGATTGTTCGATCGACTATATGGCGACCACCCGTTCAAAACAACTTTGAGCTAAGGTAACTTTCTGCAAATGCTCCACAATATATAGTTTCATGGGTTGCCTAATTGAGAATCAAGTGCACATCGGCGAGTTTTATTGAAGTGCGTGACACAGTCGAGTATAATGGAGTGATAGAAAGAAGCTCTTAGATTGCATCTATTCCCACGTGCAGCGACGAGCTAAGCATTAGTTGACTAGCTAACCACGGATTCCATTACCGTGGAATGACTAAGTCGCAGAAATTCGACCAAAATTTTCCAGCCTCGAAAGATCGCACAAGCTGGTGCGAGAGATTAACACATTTAGATAATTGAGGGGAGAACTTAGCTTAGAGCTGGGAGGGATTTCATGAGCTGCGAGGGATGCCCCATCACAAAGTTAACTAGGTGGATGGGTGCACACGTTCTCTCTGATGGTTTAAGCGATTCAGCTAGGGTGATCGTTGATGCCTCGTGAGAGGTGCCACGATAAAAGACTATAGATCAAGCTTATGAGATATTGGAATATACAGCCACTAGTACTAATCAATGGCCTCGAGATAGATCAACACCTAGGAAGTCCTTGGCGGGAGCAAACACAAAAGTTCTTAGTAACCTGGTAAACCATGTCCCGCAATTAACTAAACAGCTGCTATAGCTAAGGTACGGTGAATGTTATTCAGAATAACCCTTGGGAGATTTGCGAGTCTTGCGAAGGACAACATAGTACTATGGATTGTCAGTCAGTGCAGATGACAGTGGAGCAAGCACAGTATGTGAATCAGTCAAACTAACAACATCAGGGGCAGTATGAAGGTAATACCTACTAGAACAAGTACCAGAATCAAAATCAAAATCAAGGCCAGGGTTGGAGAGGTAACCAAAATAATCGAGCAATCGAGAACTATGGCGGAGGAACAACCAAAATAATATGCCATCACTTCAAGCAAGCAAACCACCACCAGAGAAGAAAGTAGATTTGGAAGAAGCCTTAGCTCATATGATGACTTCCCACAACACATTTATGAATGAGATGAAGGCCACATTCCAAAACCAAGCTCAGCAACTATAAAACCAATCCGCTGACTACGAATCAGGAATGACTTCGAAGCACGGAAGTGCAAATAGGCCAAATAATGCGTTGTTGGTGAGGCGGCATAGATCATTACCTAGTAACTCTAAGGCGGGCAGGCGAGGAAGGTAATGAACATGTAAGTCACATTGAGAAGTGGTAGAGTGCTTAATGCGGGGGCAACCACTAATGATAGGAGAGGTAGAGCGAGGTAATCGGACGATTAGGAGATGACAAGATAGAGAACTGACCCCAGAAAAAGTGCGGGGAAGAGAAGGAATTAAGGCTAAATATTGACCAAACATGACTGAACCCACTGCACAAATTCCGTACCCTCAACGCTTGAAAAAGAATAAACTGGATAAGCAATTCACAAATTTATTTAAGTGTTCAAGAAACTGCACATCAACATTCCATTTGCTGATGCATTAGAGCGAGAGGCTTGAGTTATGCCAATTCATGAAGGATATACTATGAAGAAAAGACATCGGTTCGGAGCGATTAAAGATCTCACTGAGGAATGTAGTGCCATCCTTAAGAGGAAACTACCACAAAAGATGAAAGACCTAGGCAGTTTTACTATTCCTTGTACCATCGGGAACTCCATCTTTGAGAGAGCCTTATGTGACTTGGGAGCTAGTATTAACCTCGTGCCTTTATCCATATTAAGACGCTTGGGATTAGGTGAAGCTCACCTAACTACAGTCACACTTTAGTTAGCAGACAGGTCACTAAAGCATCCTTAGGAGGTGATAGAAGACGTTTTGATGAAGGAAGACAAGTTTATCTTCCCGACATATTTCATCGTTCTGGACATGGAAGAAGATAAAGAAATACCCATAATATTAGGTAGACCATTTCCTTATTTGGTAGGCAATGATTGATGTGCGAGAGGAGAGTTGGGGAGTGAGGGTCACAAGATGATGAGGGTCGAGTTCAATGTGTTTGAGGTGTGAGACACCAGGTAGGAATGATACATGCCTGCGTGATAGAGATCGTAAAGGCTATAGTGTCTAGCCAAAGTGGTCGGCCCGGCCTTTGGAACTAACTGAATCTGAGTGAATCAGAAGAACTAGGAGAAGAGGCCGAAGAGTATGTGAAATGGATGGACTCTTTCCAGCCTAATAGAAGGAAATACTATGAACCCCTAAGCGAAAATCTGGCTTGTCAGTCTGTCAACAGACAACCATACAGATGGAGCAAAAGCCCTTACCCGACCATTTAAGGAATTGTATCTTATCTTGGGGACGCCTCCTCCTTACCAGTGATTATTTGATCTCGACGGTGACCAGAAGAAGATAAGCTATTGAGGTACTTAGAGATCTGAGGATGTGCTTGTTTGGTCTACGGATTGATTTAAGGGGATTAAGCCCCTCTATGTGTATGCATCGAATTCTACTAGAGGAAGGTCATGAGCCTTCAGTGGAAGCATAGAGGAGTCTGAATCCAACCATGAAAGAAGTAGTCAGTAAGGAAGTACTGAAGTGGCTGGATGCCGGGGTTATTTATCCTATTTGGTAAGATTGCATAGGTGAGTGCAGTACGGGTTATGCCTAAAGGAACAATAGTGATAAAGACGGAGGAATAATCTCTTGTTGCCTTCTAGAGCTAGTCACGGTTGGAGAATTTGCATCGACTACCAAAAATTGAATAAGGCTACCTGAAAAGACCATTTTCCATTGCCATTTCTGGATCAGATGCTAGATAGGTTGGCAGGGCATGAATACTACTGTTTCTTGGATGGGTATTTAGATTACAATCAGATAGCTATAGCCCTAGAGGATCAAGAGAAGATGACATTCACTTACCCTTATGGTACATTCGCATTCAGGCGGATGCCCTTTGGACCGTGCAATGCACCAGGCACATTCCAGCGATGTATGATGACCATATTCTCAACTATGGTTGAAAAGACAATTGAGGTATTAACGGATGACTTTTTGGTATTGGGGAACTCCTTTGACAATTGTCTGGAAAACCTGAGGTTAGTCTGTGATTAGATGTGAAACCAATCTTGTCTTTGAATTAGGAGAAGTGCCACTTTGTAGATACGAAGGCATAGTACTTAGGCATCAGTTTCTCTGAGAGGGAATAGAGGTAGACAAAGCAAAGATTGAGGCAATAGAGAAACTACCTCCCTTCATCATCAGTAAAGGGCATAAGAAGCTTTCTAGGACACGCAGGGTTCTATAGGCGGTTCATAAAAGATTTTTCTTAGATTGCAAAGCCGCATCCAGGTTGCTAGTTAGTGATGAGAATCAGCTCTGAAAGGATCAGAGTGATGAGGGCTCTTCGACATACATTAGAATTCAATCTTCATTCTGGAAAATTCAGATTCGAGGATACCCATGATCGAATTAGCTCGGAAGAACCGCCCTAGTATTCGGCTTGGATGGATGACCACAACCTGTTGCTTATAAGGAAGTAAGAACCTTGGTATATGAGGACGCCTGATCGGTGATAGGTCAGATTGATAAGTCTATGAAATTAGAATGCCACACAATCAACTATGAAAATGTTGATTGATAAAGTCGATAGGATGAATGCTACGGAGGAAAATCAGAGTAAGTTCAAAAGTTCTTGAGAGAACCAAAGAGAAAGATAAACTTTCCAATTTTTGTGTCATGTCTTCTATGTAATTACATTATAAACATATCTTTATATGACTACAAAATGAAACAAAACATCTCTCAATCTTTAACCTAGATCACACCTAAAACAAGAAAGAAACAAATCTAAGTAAATAAACTAAGAAATAAATAAAAAATAAATAAACTAAAAAGAATGATAAATAACGCAGCAAGCCCTTACAATTTGATCTAGAAAACCTTCAAATACATTGGAATTCTTCTAGAACTTGAATTAGCATATTGAATGCACTCTTGATCTTTCATACGCTCTCAAATCTTGCCTTTTGAACTTTAAGCTGCCGGTCTTAGAAGTCATGCCTTGTTTTGCGTCATTATTGCCACTCCAGAGAAAAAGATTTGTCCTCAAATCTTCATTGACCCTCAAATAGTTCCTTTAAATTCTTTTTCCTTTTTTTTTAATTTGATTTTTTTTTAATAAAACTTTAAAAGATAAGCAAGCCAGGCGAGAACTTTTTTTTTTTTTTCGAGATGGACGACTTTTTTTTTACTTAGGATGGACGATTCAGTAAAAAAGAAACAAAAAAAAATTATATCCGATCAAGAATGGAGAAAAATTGGACTTGGGATGGAGTAGATAATAGATTATGAAGGAAATTGGGGTTGAATGGAATCTAGAAGGAATGGAGGAAAGTGGTGACTAAAATGGCTCGAGACGAATAATCACAGACAAATCGACTTGTGAGGAGACCCCGGGTGATTGAATTGCTTCGAAGAGCGCTCTAGTGTTGGCTTGGATGGATGACCTTGACCCAGATTGCTTTTATGGGTAAGAACCCGACATATGTGGGGATGCCATAATGGTGATGGAGATCCGATTGATAAGTCTTGATGAGCATACGGAATAGCAAGTAAGTTCAAGTTCTTTAAAGAACCAAAGAGAATTGAAACTCTCAATTTTATTAATGTAATATAAAGAATGTAGGGATAACAAGCCTTTAAATAGGCCCAAAACTATGAAGAAAAAGAAACTAAATATTTGCCTGAGGAAAGTAAAGATATTTTAAAAAACTAGAAAGGAAACTAACATACTTTTCCTAAACCACTTGTACAAACATCCATGGAGGAGAAAAGGAAACTATATAATTCTAGGACAAGATTAAGTAATAGGGTGGTAGCAAATCGGGAACAAATCAGGAACTAATCATCTCCAAATCTACAACAAATCAACTCAAAAATAGCGGCCAATCATCACCGTCACGAAGCAAATATTTTCTCTGAATGCAGTTTTCAATGAAGATTGAATTCCCAATGTATGTCGTATGAGCTCCTACATCACGGATCCTTTGTGCTTTGATTCTCATCATCAAGGGACACTATTTGATTTTGATGAGCAGTGTGTGCAAAATTTCGATCTGAAGAGATGGGTGGTATCGATCACCTAGTTGTAGCAACTAGGTGGGACTTCCTGTTTGAGCTAATGTGTGAGGCCAATGACTATGCGATCGGAGTAGTATTGGGGCATAAAGAAAGGATATTCCAGGTTATCCACTATGATAGCCAGACTTTGAATGATACCCTGACTGAACTACGCCATTGAAAAGAGCTATTGGCCATTGTTTTGTGCTGACAAATTCAGGCCCTACTTGATTGGCAATAAGGTAATAATGCACACTGACCACTCGGCCATTAAGTACCTAATGACTAAAAAGGACGTGAAACCGAGACTAATACGGTGGGTACTCCTATTGCAAGAATTTGACATAGAGATTAAAGACGAAGGAGCAGAGAACTGATCGCGGACCCCGTCTGTCACGAGTTGGAAAGGAACTGAAGGCAGAGGTATAGGTTAATGATAATTTCCCAGATGAGCAGCTCTTAGTAATTGAAGACACAAAACCCGTTCCATGGTTTGCCGACTATGTGAATTACTTAGTGGCCAAGGTTAAACCTCCCGATTTTAGCTACCAATAGAAGAAGAGGTTCTTTGCACATTTGAAGCACTACTACTGGGAATAACCTATTTTATACAAGCATTGTGCGGATCAAGTGATAAGGCGATGTGTATCGAAAGATGAAATGGGTAGTGATACAGATCACTACCACACCTTATCATGGGGGACACTTTGGAGCGGAGGACAGTGACTGAGATTACTTGATCGGACTCTGCGGCTGGCTTGTTCGGGATGCTGTAGGTTTGTATCCCACTGTGATGAGTGTCGAAGAATGGGCAACATTCCAAGCAGGGATGAACCACCCATGCGCACAATTCTATAGGTTTAGCAGGCTATTTGATTTGTAGGGGGATGGACTATGGGTCCATTCCTCTTCATTGATAACTTAATATTCTCCTTGCGGTGGACTACGTCTAAATGGGTAGAAGCAATACAGGCACACACTAATGATGCGGTCTTGGTATGCCAAGAGTTCCTTTGAAGCCCACATATTTGCAGTTCGGCCTCCACAAGAGTATTGATTACGGATGGTGGTACTTATTTCTGCAACAAGCTGGTTGATAAGGTCTTGCAAAAATATAGTGTGCGACATCGCACATGCGCTGCATACCACCAGCATGCAGTGGACGGAGTTGAGGTGTCAAATCGAGAGATAAAGTCCATTCTGGAGAAAACGGTCAATAGTTCAAGGAAAGATTGGTTGAAGAATATTGATGATGCACTTTGGGCATACAGGACAACATTTAAAACCCCATTGGGTATGTTACCATTCCGACTTGTTTATGGGAAAGCATGCCATTTGTCGGTGGAATTGGAACATATAATCTTGAGCCATTAAATTTGTTGAATATGGATAGTAAAGTAGTTGGAGAGAAGCGGATGCTACAACTTAGTGAATTAGATGAATTCCACAATGAGGCTTATGAGAATGCTCGAATCTATAAAGAAAAGACGAAAGCTTAGCATCACAAACATATTGTACGGAAAGAGTTTGAGCCGGGTCAGCAAGTCTTGTTGTTCAATTCTAGGTTGAAACTCTTCCCTGGCAAGTTGAAGTCAAAATGGTCAGGCCAGTTCACAGTGGTTCAAGTATTTCCTTATGGAGGAGTTGAGATAATGCATCCAGAGAAGGGACAGTTCAAAGTTAATGCCTAGAGATTGAAATTGTATTTTGGAGGAGAATTCCATACAGGAAGATAGGACACCATTCTAAGCACACTTGGAGCAAGATAGTAAGGGTGTGGAAGGTCCTACTTCAGGTTTAGTTATTTTTCGGTCTAAGTCTTTGTCACGTTGCGAGATGTCGAGCTGCGACATTAAACATAATGATTCGTTTCAGAATTCGGGTAGGTGTTGAATCCAGCAAAATTTATAACCTGAAGTTCCCTCTCTGCGATGCCCAGCAAAGCTCTTTAACGTATAGTGGCTCAGAGTGCTTGTGAGGATGGAGTTTCTTTGTGAGAGAGGGTTTCTGAGTGCATTAGAAATGGTGTTTTCTCTTAGTTAAAGGGTGTGTGGAGAAATAGTGTGTGTGAATGGTTGCGAAGCTAAAATAAGCGAGTAAAAATTAAAGGAAATCACTTGAAGTCTCGGGCCGTTGAGCTTAGTGTTCTAGGTTAACAACATGTCTTCGGGTCTATATCCTCGTGTTGGGAGCATGACATATGAGTCACTTCGAGCGGATCTTCTTGCTTTAAAGCTAAACCTAATAGCTTACCTTGTTGAGAGATAGCATTTATTAGTAATGTCCTATCCAGGTGAAACCACATCTCAAAAACCCTACCACGATAACTAATAGAAGACAACTAGCGAGCCTCAATGGATCTAATAGAGTATCATTGAACCCAAGAAGCTTGCCAAATAAACATTAAAGGGAGCATGCTTAAGAATTTTAACCTCAGTGAAATGCGGGGCACAAATGCCACTAAAATCTGAGCATGAAAAGGCATAGGACATGCGACTAAAACCTAAAACAACACCAGTGGCCTTCCGCTGGGATCGGGGAGATTAGCCAAACATCCCTTGATTTGTCATCATCAAGGGGGTGTTTAGCAACCAAGAAAATGAAAGAAGTGAAGGAAGAAGAAAATCACCTTGACGGGAGGAAGCCGTGGCAGGCGATTGATTGAATGATTTGATGTCTTTCTTACAAGCATGGTTGAGCTTATATGACAGTGAAATTACAAAATTGTGCTAAGAATCAAAATTACATAAGGGCAAATTTGTGTTAAACCACCGGATCAAAAGCGGTCATGAGAGGTGAGTCACGGGTGAGAGGTCTTTGCGGCTGTGAGAATTTAGCGGGGTGCGAGAATTAGCACCTGCGAGGAATTTCCGGCATCTTGAGAATTGCAGGTTGCCAATTTTGCAACCCCTAAGAAACCATGGTGCTCCTTCAATCGTCAATAAATTTTACTCACGAAATTCCTGCGAGTTAATCTGAGTCTTGGTCGGCTTAGGCTGATGTGTTCAAGTCAAAATTGAGGTGTGAGACATTTAACACCAAAACTACTCAAACAACTACAAAAATGTAATCAGTAGCAAAACCGGGACCCTAATGCAACAATTGGGTTATTGAAGTTGATTAGTACACAAAAAGTGTATAAAACCTATGATAAACAAGGCTCAATATTGCACTATTTGGGTACTAATCACATAGTGCTACTTGGGAGGCAACCCAAGTCTTGTGAGATCCCCTCCTTCTTTGAACTTGCGTTATTTTCGGTCTTTTAAATTGCTCTTCGGGTACATTTCTCGCTCTTAAATTTGTTTGTTTTAATGTGTTTGTGAGTTTTTAGGGTTCTTGAAGGTCTGAAGCATTGTAACTAAAGGTTTATGTTCATTACGATTGTCATGAGCCAAATTAGTATTTACAAACTTGTTTCCATACTTTACGTGCCATTTGCTTAGATCTCTCGCCGTTCTTTGTCAGAAAAAATTTGTACAAAGCTTTCTAGTGCGCCCGCAGGGGGGGGCGTGGCTCCTGCGCCGTTGCGTGGCTCTTATCACACTTTAGATTTGCAGCGTAGAGCTTCCCATCATGTTGTGTAGTCTTGTCGTGTGGAGCCCTACGGCTGTTTGTGCGACGAAAATTTTGTTTCTTTTAAAGCCATACAGGCTCTTCATTTCCCTCCGGCTACGGGTTTGGCTGCCTCTCCATTCTCACTGCGTTTTTACGTGTTTAGGAATACTGCCCCACTAGATCTCTGCAGTGGCTCCCTGCAGAAAGTTGATCAGGACAAAAAATGACGATGGCTCCACCTCGCGACACCACCTCCAGGAGGATCCCCATATGTAACACCCCGAAATATACGCTAGTTGTTTTCAATGTGTTTAGGGTATTTTGTAGGCATAATTTGAATTTTTCGTAATATAAATTCAAAACATGAAAACTGAGAAACTCGGAATTTGTACAAGATACAAGGGTATATTGGTAATTTGTCAAAACAGGACATAAAAGTCATAATATAAGAAGATGGTAGGCTATGATATAAATGGCATAGCAGTTTTCAAATAGAGGAGGAGTTTGAGGACGAAGTGCGATAAAAGCAAAATTAAGACCAAATTGGGATAAGACGATTAGGGTCTCTCATTTGGTCATTTTGGGAGGAAGCGTAGAGAAGAGAAGAGAAAGAGAAGAATGAGGGAGGAAGAAGAAGAAGAAAGAAAAGGTATGGATTTGTGACTTTGAGTATGGATGCTATGATGTTGTATGGAACTTGTTAAGTTTTGTATGGATTGTTATGCTTCTAAGGATTCTTGGTTTCTTAATCTAGTTCTTTGAGCTAGGGTTTGAGGTGTTAAAGAGTGTAAATACTTGTTGGGAGTATGGAATCCTCCCTTTGAGTATGGATTGTTGGACTTAGTATGGATTAAGGTTTAAGATGTATGGATACATGTTTGGGTGTTAGGAAGTTAACTAACTTACAAGTATTTGAGGTTGAGTTTGAAGGAAAAACCCTAATTAATTTCTCTATGTTTGGTTTGGTTGGGATTTAGAATACACTTGGGAGATGTTTTTAAAGTATATGAGTATTCTTTTGTTTTGGTGATTTTCTAGAAAAATGGAAATCCTTTCATGAAAATGCAGGCGAGTATGGGGTCTGCGGCTGCGGGCGTGGGGTCCCTACAGCGGCGTGGGGTCCACGCCACGGCATGGCATGTCCATGCCGCGGCGTGGCCGAGTGGGAGTGTGACACCCCCAGTTGGGGCTATGATACCACTAAAGCGCAGCGCCGGTTTCTAGTCGACCAGTTGATGGTCGGCCAGAATCGGAGCGGCTACGTCACAGTTAACTTTTATTTACTATAACTTATACACTTTAAGCTTGTTCATTCATATACTATTAAATATTTAACTTGTATTATATTTTGTAGCAGCGAATTACAAAATATATACAAGCTCCATATATGGAAGTGTTCAACATTTACAATATTTACATTGTTTGCAAAAGAAACAAAAATACATATACATTAGACCAAATGGTCTTCAGTGGGCACCTATTGATTAATAGTGACTTTGATTCTTTGATGTGGATTGTCACATCCTCTGGTTTCCTCTTACGCACCTACGGATGAAATGCCCATGCTAAGCTTATAGCAGGTAGAGGTGTACATATGGAACGACCTATATGAGATCATCATACTTTAAACGCATGCATATCACTTTAACATTCATTTTCATATACATGCTTATTCATGTTTACATATCATTTTATAGATATACTTCTACATGTACCATCCTTATTCGTGTTATCATATTTCATATACTTTTATCGGTTACACTTTACTTCTTGTTCTTGTAATACTGCTCGTCACATAATAGTCTTATCTTACCATGTCATATCATATACTATATACATTTCATTTTCATATACTTGTTATTTTTTTATGTTTCATGCACCTTTAATACCTTGGGTGGATACGGGAAGAACTATATGTGCAGAAGGTACTATCCTTTATTCTCTATATGTATGTGTCAAGAAGGTACACTATCATTGTACGAGACAGTGATCTTTATCTATATGTACCCAAAGGTACTATCACTGTACGAGACAGTGATCTCTGTATGACCCAAATGGGGCCGTTATAATGATCCAAACGGGATCTATGTCATTGACCCAAACGGGGCCTCGATATCTGTAAATTGTATGCTGCAGCAACTATGTCCCTATAGGCATGTCTATCTATCCAACTACCTGGTCATAGGCAAGCAATCAGTTTTATTATGTTTTCTTAATAATCTTTCAGTATTATAAAAGATATCTCATATACATGAATACCTATTGATATCATGTATACTTATGAGATATTCATTATCAAATCTCTTATACATGTTGAGCTGTGCTTTTCATATAACAAAATCCCATATACATATTCTTGTACTTATAACGGACTTATACTTGTTTGGGAACTTACTATCCTATCATAGGGCGTGGTTTGCCCACATCAAACTTCATGAAATGTGAGATCTGATGCGATTTTCAACTTAGTTTCATTCTTATTTGAACCCTCGTTAGTCATTTTCTAGGGTTCTTATACTATTGGTGTATGAATTTGGGCTTAATAATGTAGAAATACAAGAACTCAAGGTTGTAGGAGTAGTGAATACTTGGGGTACCAGCCACAGTACGGTGAGTGGTCTGGAGTACCACTTTGGTTGGTACCGGTGCCATTTCTTCTCTTAGATTTGGTATCGATTTTCCACCCTTTGTTTTGATCTTAGGTGCGATTCTTTAGTACCGAAATGGCAGATTTTCCCTTTTTCACTCACTTTTCTTTCATACACTTCCTCTATTCCATCCTACGTAAAAAACCTACCATGGATTCCTCCCAAAACAACTCTAAAATGGTTCATAACTCAAACATAAACCAAACATAAAGGTTAGTTAGGGTTTGTTCTAAACCAATTCGATTACTTCTTAGTCGCAAAATATCTTCGAAAGGAGAGTTCCATGCTCCAATTTATACAAACTAGGGTTTTATCCACGACTTTCAACAAATCTAGGGTTATGATGAAAACCTACTTGAGCCCTAGTTTGTAGTAACTAATAGTCATCCCGACCATAAAAATCCATATAAACCCATAGTTTCCATACCTTGATCTTACTTTAACTGCCTGTTCTCTTCTTCTTCTTCTTCTTCTTCTTTCTTCTTCTTAATATTTTCTTCTTCCTCTTCTCTTGCTTCTTTTTCTCATTCGTTTTGCTCTCCTCAAAGACCAAAAATAGATATTTATTTGGTCTTATCCTTTTTTATTTTTATTTACTTTAACTTTTCCTTTATTTACACTTTGGTCCCTCATCTTCATTTGTTTGCAATTCTACTTATGCATGTTACTTTGGCATATGAACTTATTAGATATGACCCTTAGGTCCTAGCAGTAAATAATTTACCTTGTCTTAATATAAATTTCGGGTTTTGCTTATTTTATTTTTAGCATTATTTATTTTGAAAAAAAAATATACATTTCTTTAATATACGAAAACATGTTATAAACTGTCAGGGTATAATTTGGGGTGTCTGAGAAATTTGGTTAAGCCTAAAGTGCAACTAACGGCGTAGTGTGCTTACTTGCCAAACATGAATCTTATTCATAACATGTAAATTTACATGTTTGTTTAGTTTTATATTCCAGTTATTCGAGGACTTGTTTATTGGACTAATAGGGGACCTTATATAAGTGTATGAAAGGAATCATTCATGTTTGTAAAATGAGAAAAATTTATGCCCACCCCTCGCCGCCAAGGCGAGTAGATGACTTAAAGGCCCCTGTATTAAGATAGTAGGTTCTGAACACATATCATTGTGGAGGCACTGGAGCCGGATATTAAATGACCATGACACCACGTTGCGTGGGCGGGACACGTGATCGGTGCTGAACTCCTACTTGGGTGCTCTGTTTCCGCCACATTACGTGGGTAGACATGTCTTTGTTCCCGATTAACCCGGTACTCCTGGCTAGTCTTCTGACATACATTCGTGGGTAGGCACATCTCGATCGGTCGCCGACACTCACGCTAGTCTTCTGAGACACTTATGTTACATGGGCATGCATGTCTTTAATCAGTGCTTCGGCACTCTTGCTTTGTGCTACGACACCTCAGTACTGTACAGTGCCTTCGGGTATTTATTGTGCTATGTCCTACTCATTTCTTATTACTGGTCTAGGTAGTCAAACAATTATATGATAAGAGACTAAACAATGAATAAGAGTAAAGTAATGTACATCGTTCGCTCTGAATGTACCTATGGGTACCTCTGTATAATCATAAGCTCTGTAGTACCTACGGGTACCTCCGTATAAGTGCAAGTATAAGCTACACATAACTCTTGCGGGAGATACGAGCAGTATAAAATTAACATAAGTACAAATTGTAATATAAGGTTGTTATATGAATTCATGATAATCGATATCTGTTTACTATATATGTCTGTTATTGTTATGTGCTTCTTGTAAATGAGTATTAGTGCATGTGTATCACATTATAAGTCATATGTTTCACTAAGAGAAAAGCAGCCGCGGGTTTTTTATCCGTGTAGGTCTGAAGAGACGTCTGCGATGCCGATGTGTGGGCCAACAAACTAGCGAGGTTCATCGGTATGGTTTCGCGCTCCCTTCGTCCTCCTAGGTGGGGGTCAGGGGAGTGACACCATAGGTTCATTTCCCGGGAGGCCGAGCGCATCTACCATGAGTCTTTATTCAATCGCTCGTTTGTCGAGGTGAGGTTTGCCACCTCGATGTTCTTCAACTTCATTGCTCCGAGCGCGGTGGCGGACCTCTGTGCCTTGTCCCTGGAGTAGCCCTGGTTATGCGGGAATTCCACTCCAATTTGCCATTCAAAGTCCGCACCACTGTTTTCGTCCGCGGAAAGTAGGTCGAGTTTGGTGCCTAAGCCATCAACCGGATTTACTGCCTGTTGGATGATGATAGTGCGGAATATAGAGCATTATTTGTAGATATATATCGCAAGGCTCTTGATGAGGGCTTGCAAGGGCCGGGCGTGTGGAAAGCCTTGACCATCGACAGATGATTTACGATTTTTCATATACACTCCCTTACGCTGGTGGCTGAGGTCTGGTACAATTTTTTATGCGTAAAAATCAAGCCTACTCTGCACCTTATCACAGTCACGAAGGACAAGACGATTCTCCTCTACGCCATGACCCAAGGCTTCTAGTTTGATATCGGGTCTGTCATCGAGAGGGGGTTGATTGAGTCGACCAGGGAGATCTTGACACCTCCCCCGCCACCCGCGGCGGGTGTGCAGAAGGCCATCCATAGAAACTCCAGTAGTTTACCTCTAACGACTAGAAACTCCTGTGAAGCGAAGCCGTATTGTTTGCTTAAACCTCGTTTAATAATTCAAAACCATTTGCTTGCTTTCTTGCTTGAAAAATGGTTTACAACTCAAAACCATTTAAATCTTAGTGTAAGCGGGTTTATAATAATAATACGCTAGTATTTGAAAAATAGGTTTAAACACTCACATTTGCAACTTACTAAACTTGAGCCTGGGATTCCGCCACTTTTCCATATTGCTTTAGCCTACACACTAAAACGAATAGGGCGAACACATTAATTTTAATGCCTTCGTATAACGTAAACTTAACGTACTTCATAGCTCTTATTCACACTCCATGACTGCTCCCTGGCGGCGGCGCGAAGCTTCGTCGTGGCGGCGAGGTACGCTACATTTTTCGTCGAGTTCCAATCTTATTTGAACCTCTCTTAATCATTTAGTAAGGTTCCCATGCTAACGGTGTATGAATTTAAGCTTAATTACGCAAAAACTACACAATCTGGGCATTTTGGGCACACACAGTGCAAATTTTCTGCTGACACAGTACCGGTATAGGTTGCATTCTGATAGCAGGGTGCGTACAAGCAGACTTGTATCGGTACACATGTTGGCTTCTCTTTGGGGGTGTACCGGTGCAGCCACGTATAATCTTAGGTGCGGCTTAGGAATTTACTTGGATTTGCTTATTTTGCCACTTTGGTACCAACTCTCTTCATACAACTTCCCGTTCCTTAATACTTTGGAAATTCATCATGGAAATTCATCCAGTAACTCCATATTTTGTATTGGTGGTTTGGAACTCATTCCACAAAACCCTAGGTGAAAATCTTATGAATTCAACCAAAGGTCCACCAATTCTTCTAAAAACCATATAAATATGATGATTCCATGTTTATTGAACACCAATTGGGGTTTTACCCACATAACCCCAACAAAAATCTAGGGTTTAGGTGATCTCTTCCAAAACCCTAAACAAAGGAGGAACAAATCTCCAAACCAAACCTTAGGAATCCCAAAATACCCATGTTTTCAAGACAAAACATACCTTGGTTTGGTCTTCTTCTCCTTCTCACTTCTTATCTTCTTCTCCTCTTCCTCTTCTTCTCCCTTTCTTCTTCTTAAAACGGCAAACCCTAGCAAAATAATGAGACCAAATGAAATGTTTGTCTCATCTCTCAATTTATAGCCTCCTATTTCCCTTAATTTATAAGTTTAGTCCTCCATCTCTGAGATTTGCATATCAACTCTTGTTATTTCTAATATGGCCCATCTCTACTCATTTATGATTTTCCTTATCCTTTATGGCAATTACAATTTTATCCTTGTTCTAGTACCACAATTCTGGGTTCACTAAATTTATCATTTCATATTTTCATCCTTAATAATAACTCGCAAAAATATTACAATTTCACTTGGTGCTCTTATATGCCCCTACAGTTTCATGTACTATACACTCTCTCGGGACGGGGCGTTACATTTCCTCCCTCCTTAGAACATTTCGTCCTCGAAATGAACAAACTAAACTCCAAAAGAAAGGAAAGGAAAATACCTCATCCGGAAAATAATTGGGGAGTATTGGTAGCGTCTGGGCCTCGCGGCTCCCAGTAGGCGCCTCCCTCTCATGATTTTTCCATAGTACTGGCTGAGGAATCACCTTAGTCCCTCAACACTTGTTCCTTGCGGTCTACAATCTGCACAGGTATCTCCTCATAAGTCAAATTCTCCTTTAATTGTAGTTGCTCGACATCGAAGGATCGGGATATATTTCCTTAACATCGACACATGGAATGTATCACTTGAATCCTTGATAACTCACAGGTAACTTCAGCTTGTAAGCTCTCTTGGTCCCACTTACTCCACAATTTCATAGGTCCTATATATCTCGGACTAAGCTTGCCTCACTTCCCGAATCTCAAAACACCTTTCAGGGGGAAATCTTCAAAGACTCGATGCTTTAACAAGTGCAGAGTCTCTCTGACCCGGTTGTTCGCATAACTTTTACTACTGTCTATCTCTTGCTATCTTTAAGTTATCGAACAACTTTCCTTTCTCTGATGATCACTGGTCGGGAGCCTATTAGTCTTCTCTCCACCAACCTCATCCCAGCACACTAAAGTCCACACATTTCCTACCATCTGGCGCCTCGAATGGAGCCATCTCTATACGCTTTGATAAGCACATTTGACTGTAGGCAAATAATAGTGCCCAGTGAGTGTCCTAACTCCCCAGCAGATTCCATCACACAAGCTCTCGACATATCCTCTAACGCGTCCCGAATGGTCCTCTCGATTGACCATGTTTGAGGATGAAATCTTTGATAACTAAAATGTAGACAGAGTACTAAAATTTGTTTATGAACTAAGGCAAGAACACGGATGTGAACACAGGGTCCTAAATTTGAAACTATCGAAGCTGGAACCCTGAGTCTCTTATCTCATCCACATACAATTGGGCCAACTTTTCTAATGAATCCCTCAACATTCTTGGTAGAAAAGTAGTGATTTCATCAATCGATCTTATCACCCATATAATCATGTTGTCTTTGAGTCAGTGGAAGAAGCTGTCACAAAATCCATAGTAATCTTTTCCCATTTCCATCTTGGAATGAGAATGCTTGTATCTTCAGCGGGCCTCGATTTCTCTGCCTTCACTGGCGACGGGTTAGGCACCTAGAAACGAAAACTTCGTGATCTCTTTCTTTTCATCCCGTTCCGCGGTAATGTTCTTTCAAAGTGCGCATCTTGGTACCACCTAGATACATGGCATCTGTGAGATAGATATTGCTTCTTCCATGTAATGTCTTTCTTGTTCATGTACTTTGGCACACACATTCTCTGGCCTTTCATTATCATGCCATCATCTCTAATTTGAAACTCTGCTCTCTTTCCCTTTTCTATCTCTTCCTTAAGCTTTATCATCTGTGGATCCTGTGACTGCCTTGCTAGAATCTTGTCCACTAGGAGCGGTCTAACATAAAATGGCTAACAGGCTCCACAGATCCTCAACCTCAATATCACCCTAAAAATCTCGGATCCACTAATAATGGAAATAACCTGATCTCATATGGGAATGAGTACTCTCTGATGCTACTGAGGCATCTGCTACGACATTAGCTTTCTGGATGGTACTTTCATTGAGTCTGATTCGTAGTCCTTAATCAACTTAAGCCATCTTCTTTGCCTCAGGTTTAACTCTTTTTAGGTGAAAATATATTGAAGACTCTTATGATCTGTAAAGATCCTACAAGGAACACCATATAAGTAATGTCTCCATATTTTCAGGGCAAACCACTACTGCTAAGACTCTAAGTCGTGTGTAGGGTAATTCTCCTCATGCTTCTTCAATTGTCTAGAGGCATAT